>NIVC01002604.1:0-157380 GCA_002269645.1 Macrostomum lignano | reverse complement strand
GTATTTGAAACATCTCCCATATATTTTATTAATTGTTGAGATAACATCTTAAGAATATGAATACCAAATATAAGTTATAATGGTCTGAATTTGCCACCTCAGTTATTTGGCTCTCACATTGAACTTATCAAAAGTTTTATAGAGCCATAGCAATGAAATTCCAGACCATACATTGCCCAGCTTTGAAATTTCACCAGCTGTGCAACTTTCTTTTTGACGCAAAAAATGTGACTTTACCTATGAAAGAAATCCTAAAGCAAAAATTAGCATAATTTGGGGTAAACGGTAGGAGTAACTAGGACAGTATTATTTAAGTTTAAAGCCTCGTCATCTAATTAGTACTACAAAACGAATTGGCCGGCTGTTGGGCATGTATGGTCAAGACAACCAAGGACACCCCAGCATATTTATAAAATATTTCAACAGTATAGCAAGATTTTGTATTTTATTGCATGAGAAACGCTAAATTAACATAAAAAATGTCTGGCAAAGCAGACTCATCCTCATTGGCTAGGCGAGCTGGCAGAACAGCAGACGGGGCTGCCACCTCATCCTCGGCTGGGTCAGGCTCTGACGCGGTGGCTGGCACGCGAAGCAACGAGAACAGCGGGGCGGCCTACCGGGCCTTGTTTGACATGTCGCGCCTGCTTAACACCGGCCTGCACTATGAGGAGCTGCGAATTTGCACGCATCTGATTGAAGCTGGCGTCAATCCGGAGGCGCTGGCTAAGGTTGTTAGGCATCTGAGATCCACAGCCGAGACTGTGCAAGCTCAACAGCAGCAGCAGCAGCTGGCCATGGGGCCAGACAGTGCGGCTGCGGATGATGACGACACTGCGTAACAGTTGCTGGGGAGATTTTATCATTGCATTCCAACAATAATGCTATTTTTGCTCTGAGTAGCCTCGGTTCCTATAGCAACGGGAGTGTTATATTGGATTTGGTTGCTATCGCAGCTGGGGTGTTATTTTTGGATTTGGTTGCTATAGCAACTCGGGTGTTATTTTTGGATTTGGTTGCTATAGCAACTCGGGTGTTATTTTTGGATTGGTTGCTATAGCAGCAGGGTGTTATTTTTGGATTCGGTTGCTATAGCAACTCGGGTGTTATTTTTAGATTTGGTTCCTATAGCAGCAGGGTGTTATTTCGGATTCAGTTGCTATAGCGATACAGTTTTAACTTATCTACCATAGCAACGGGGATGTTGTCTTGGCTACCATAGCAACGGGGATGTTGCCTTGGCTACCATAGCAACGGAAATATTGTCTTGGCTACCATAGCAACGGGGATGTTGCCTTGGCTACCATAGCAACGGGGATGTTGTCTTGGCTACCATAGCAACGGGGATGTTGTCTTGGCTACCATAGCAACGGGGATGTTGCCTTGGCTACCATAGCAACGGAAATATTGTCTTGGCTACCATAGCAACGGGGATGTTGCCTTGGCTACCATAGCAACGGAAATATTGTCTTGGCTACCATAGCAACGGGGATGTTGTCTTGGCTACCATAGCAACGGGGATGTTGTCTTGGCTACCAATATTGCTAGTAATTGCTAATAATTAATCTAGGCAGCTATTCTAGCATGGATTTTAATTGAATGCGAAATACATGTATTCAATCGAATTTCATATTCGATATTAGATAATTTATTATCATGGTTACCATAGCAAAGGCAATCTGTCGTAGCTACTACTATAGCAGCGAAAAAAGTATGGGTACTGCATTATGACAATGGTTGTTATTTTTTATTTTAAATGTTACTTGAAAACCCTTAATACTCGTATCTTTATAACCATACTGCTAACCCTCTGCAACTCTTCCTTTGAATCTGAGCACAATGTCTTTGTGTATTTGTATTCTTCTGGCTAACTTCATATGCTGTATTAGTATGTACTCTTGTGTATATATTGTTACTGTGAGTTGCTCGCTTTTTTATTAAACTAAAGTTAATAGACGACAATTAAAAAGCCAAAATCTCACTGTTGTACAAGCGTGTGAGTTTATCAAATATTGAAGTGCAATTTCGTTCTATGACTGGCTCTAATTATTTCAATTAAAAAAATAGAGCTAAAATGACTTCTATGCTACTATTAGTAGTTGTGGTAGAAAAATCTTATTTTAGGAAAATGTCATTTTTGGGTTTGCGGCCTCTAGCCAAATAGTGTACATTTAATATGCATGTACAAGTACAACATTCGCTCTCTCAGACTGATAATAACTGATAAAATGCACGCGGCAATTTCTGACCCGCATGAGCTCTGAAGAAGCATTTCAGAAGAAAGCTTTCATTCACTGTGCCATTGAAGCATAATTTCGAAATTTGTGAAATTTGTCTTTGCGAGTTTGTTTATTAAGTAAGTTTTCATTCTTCATTATTAATAATGATTTATTTCTCTCGGCAAACATCTATGAACACTGAATCGAACCAAGTACATCTAGATGGAGTCTTTTCCGTGTGAATGCAGTCCGAGTTACATCTAAATTTGTGTGAATCCAGTCTTGAGTTATTTGTATGTGAATCCAGCCTGAAATTTGTGAATGCAGTCTGTATTGTGTGAATCCAGACTGAAATGTGTGTATTAGGGCTGAAATATGTGAATTCAGTCTGAAATGTGTGAATCCAGCCTGAAATTTGTGAATGCAGTCTGTATTGTGTGAATCCAGACTGAAATGTGTGTATTAGGGCTGAAATATGTGAATTCAGTCTGAAATGTGTGAATCCAGCCTGAAATGTGTGAATGCAGTCTGTATTGTGTGAATTCAGACTGAAATGTGTGTATTAGGGCTGAAATATGTGAATTCAGTCTGAAATGTGTGAATCCAGTCTGAGCTATTACTCCAAGTGTGTCAGTGTTTGATTGCCGTTGGCTCTATCTTCATCTTCCAGCCATGCCAGCCAACAGCGGCAGAAAGGTGATAGAGACAAAAAATGCTCCAATCGTAAAAAATCCGCTAAGTCAGGCTGTGATGACGTCATCGCCGAACAGCCGCCTGCTGTTCCTGTCGGGCCAGTGCGGCTTCCTGCCCGACAGCGGGCAGCTGGCCGGCCTGGACACCGAGAGCCAGGCTAGACAGGCGTTGCGCAACGTTGGCGCCGTTCTCGCCGCCGCAGGCGTCGACTACAACAGCGTGTTAAAGTGCACCGCCCTGCTAGCCGACATTCGCGACGCACAGAGCTTCAATTCAGTCTACGCTGAATTCTTTCAGCGGCCCTATCCGGCTAGGGAATGTTACCAGGTGTCCAACTTGCCCGCCGGGGCACGCGTTGAAATTATTGTCGTGGCCGAGGTGGCTACTGATAGTAGTAGCGGCAGTAGTAGGCCCTCGGCTAAGCTGTGACTGTCCGAAAACCCAATCATTAGTCTAAAGACCATGAAGAGCTCGCCTCCATAGCCTTCAATAAAGTTTGCGATCTGACCTTTAATGGAATCGTCATTTAGATTCAAACATAAAAAATAATCGCCCCTCTAGCTAGTCCCAAAAGAGTCGCCCTCCAGTCCTAAAAGAGTCGCCCTTCAGTCCTATAAGAGTGGCCCTCCAATCCTAAAAGAGTCGCCCTCCAGTCCCATAGGAGTCGCCCTCCAGCCCCATAACAGTTGCCCTCCAGTCCCATAACAGTTGCCCTCCAGTCCCATAACAGTCGCCCTTCAGTCCCATAGGAGTCGCCTCATCCTCATCCGAGTGGTCTTCAGCCTTCCCCATATATCAGTAAAAAGTTATTTTAACCAATGGCTTGTTGGCTCTGATTGATGAACATTTTCCAGCTATCGAGCGTACACTTTTTCTGAATAATTGTCCTGGCCATCGGTCTGCCAGTGTTATTATTTCAGTCAAAATATATTTAGCAATACAGCGACGCAATATTTAGCCCTAAATGTGGCCTAACATAGATTAGCATACTTCGTATAAATTTTCAAGCCTCCGTTTTCGTTAATTTCAAGCAGGCTGAGTACTCGGGGTGAGTAAACATTTTTTTGAAATTGAAGAAAATGCCTTGGTGCATAAGTTTGAAAAAAGCACTACTCAAAAACGTCTTATTTGGTAGATTTTACGAGAATTCTGCACACTGTACCCACAGTCCACTGTACACTGAATTGTGTGCCAATTTTAAATTACACGGCTGTGTGCGAGTCGCAGAATTGCGCATTGCTAGCGAGGGGGTAGAGAAGTTTTTCTACGCAAACTGCGCACTGGCCTCGCTGCGGTGCTGTGTATGGGCGCGTGTTGCCAGGGCGACGGCCACGCCAAGCACGCAAGCGCAGGCAGAGCTGTCGGATTTTATATAGGCAGTAGAGGAAAAACACTGGAATTTGCGTTTAGCTCTAGCAAAAGCAAAGAAGATTTTCAAGTGAAATCAATTAGTTTAATCCTGCTTAGCAACCACTGGCGGGTTTCCCTGCCCTAATAGACCAAAAACATGGCCGGGTTTGCTCGACTACACGATTCAATGGCTAATCTGTACCTAGGAAAGCCAACGAGTCCACTCAATCCTATCTCCGAGACGCCGTCCAAGTCACCCGGAAACAGTCGCACCTTCGATTCCACTGCCAGCAGCGAGCGGAAGCACCCCGCACCGGGCGGCAGTCGCAACCGTCTGTGTGTCAGCGACAGCGACGAGGAACGCGACAAGAACGCCAGCTTTATGTCCTATCAGCCGCGTTCGTCCGCTTCTTCAGCTGGCTTGCGTCGCGATGAAAACACCATCGAAGACAGCGCCGACAAAAAGCGACCCGGATCGCCGCGACCTACGGGATCGTCATTGGCTCGACGTAGTCGCAACGCTGAGCAGAAATCGTCCCAAAATTTGCCAACTCGATCCGTCGACGGCGCAAGCAGCAGCCGCTCGCTCAGCCGTCCGACAGCGGGCGATGGCAAACAAGCGCGACACTACGACAGTACGGACAACATGCGGCTGGGAGTCAAGGATGACTCTTCGTCAGAAAACTCCGACGCTAGACTGAGTCGAACAAGGGACAAACCCAACTGGTCTTCGAGCCGGAGGCAAGCCGACACTAACAAAAGTGAATTCGATATTCCACCACGAAGTAGTAGGCTGGGTTCGAGCCTACTTGACAAAAGCTCGTCCCTAACTCGAGGAGGGAATCTTGACAGCAAGCTTAGCGACGACGATTCGCCACCAGCGAGGTCTTCACTTCGTGACGAAACTTCGATTCGACGCAGAAAGGAGATTGGAGTAACAGATCGTGATAGAGATATCCCAATGCGTCGCCGATCACCCAGGGCAGCTCTCGAACCGGAAAACCGCGATGACAGCGCCTCGCCAACACTTCGGTCAACCGCTCAAAAAGGAAGCTTTGAGGAGCCGCTCAAAAAATGGAAAGAATCCCCTAGTCTGAGCAGCAAAGACAGCATTCCAGCTCGACGCAAAAAGATTATGGAAGACGACTACGATTCTCCGTCATCTAGATCTGCCGCTCGCGACAAGCCTCGGTTGAGTTTAACTAGCGGTAGACGGGACCAGTCGCCGCCTCCGTCAAGATTGTCGCCACGTAATGAATCCTCCCCGCGCCGACGAAACGATACTGACGAGCGAAGTGGCTCTTTACCATTCAATCGTCGGAGAGACTTGTCTGGTAAGAACAGCGATTCCGAGGAGTTACCTTCTCGCCGAAGGACGGACCGAGATTTCAGATCCGGCTCGCCACCTCTGAAGTCATCTTTTCGCGACGAACCGCTAAACCGTCGACGCGACAACAACAGCAAAACCGAAATGGAAGACCTGCGGAGACCTGGAAGACTCCGAAGACCTGGAAGACCTTCGGAGAGGGAATCTCCGAATGATCGCAGTGAATCGCCGCCTTCTAGATTTAGGCAAGATGAATCTCTGGTTCGTAGAAAACCTATCAAAGACGATAAAGATGACCTTAAAAGGCGAGGAAGTACAAATAAAGATACGGACGATTCCGAACCGCAAGCGTCAGATTATCCGCGTCGTCGACCTGCTCCTGGTTTGAGGAGTGGAGCCTCATCGCCACCTCTTCAATCTTCATTGGGGAACAATCTGTCTCCAAGGCGGTCTAGCTATGCTAGAGACTCGGCAACTTCGCAGAGACAGACAGGCCTGCTTTTAAGTTCAAAAAGTCGCTACAAAGGCAGTGACGACGAATCGCCTCTGCCTAAACGGGAAGACGGCTTAAGCCTTCGGCGGTCAAGAAATCTAGCTACCCGAGACATGTCACCTCCACTGAGCACTTCTATGCCGGCATATAGAACTGGCGACAGTCTTTCACCGCGTCGTCAGGATGATTTGAAAGACGACGACCGAAAGAAACGGGAGGAGGCTGGTTCATGGCCAAAGTCCGGATACAGGCCCGGTCTTCAGCGCAAAGAAGGCTTGCAGTCCAATGAAACACCTGGTCCAAAATCTAAATTTCAAGGCGACAAGGAACAGCCAAAGTCTGGAACATTCAAAAGAGCCGTCACAACGCCTAAACAAGCATCCTTAGAAAAGAAAAAGCCTCTACGAGTAGAAACCTCTGATTCCGAGACTGAGAGTTCAAGCGGGACAAAGGGGTTTAAACGAGAGCCTATTAAGTCACCGGTGCGACCCAAGCCTGCCGGCAAGGATGGTAGAAGCCTGTCCCCTCCATCTAGATCCTTTAGCAAGAGCTCTCGAGATGAGCTCTCCCCTCGCAGTGCAAAAGGCCTTGACTTGGCTCAGCCTAAGGCAGGAACGGCTTCAAAGCGTCTCGATGGTCGCAAGCAGGAGCCAGAAAGTACGAAAAAAGGCCTATCACCAAGAGCTAGCTCCAAGGACGACAGCCGATCTCCTCGAAGTAGCGTCCTTAGCGATAGCAAAAGCAATAAGAAGGAGCCCAGCTACTTGAGATCTGGTCCCAAAGCTGGTCCTAATTCCACTCGGGACCTTTCGCCGCCTAGAACCGCTGAGAAAAAATCGTATGGTTTTAAGTCATCGTTCAGAATGTCTGACAAAGACAAAGACTCGGAAAATCGGGCGTCTAAGGGCCCGACTGAATTCGAGTTTTCCCGCTACGAGACACACTCGCTACGCGTTGTCAAGCTGAAGCGGCCCCTCCCGGCTAATTTGGCTGGCACTCGCTATGCACTGGTTGAAACAGCGGCAAGGCTTATTGGCTTCGTCAGGACAAATAAAGACGATTTTAAAACGCCATTTCTAATCTGGAATGACACCTTCATTTCGATGGAGCGCCTGACCCAGTTGAAACCGTTTCAGAGGGTGAACCATTTTCCTGGGATGGCCGAGATCTGCCGCAAAGATCTGCTTGCGAAGAACATGGGCAAGCTTAACCAGCGGTATCCAAGCGAGTACAAGTTTGCTCCTAGAACCTGGTGTCTGCCAGATCAACTCGCCAATTTCCGCCAGCACACGCAAGAGCAAAAGTCTGAAGTGAAGCCATCGTACATTTGCAAGCCGGTTGACGGCACATCTGGTAGAGGCATTAAAATCTACAAGACCGCTGAGGAGGTTCCACAGACGGTTGAAAGCCAGTGCGTACTGCAAGAGTATGTGTCCAACCCCTTCTTGATTGAGAACGTTAAGTTCGATCTGCGTCTGTACGTTCTGGTGTCCTCTTGCGATCCTCTGCGCATCTATCTCTTCAACGATGGCTTCATTCGAATGAGCTCTGAGCCCTATGTTGATCCACAGAAATGCAAAGCTGACGAAGACCTGAACTTCATCCACCTGACTAATTGCTCAGTAAACAAGCAGAATCGACCGACTGATACGTATGGCGCCGCCTCCCGCCGCAGAGGCGCCAAGGTTAGTGGCATGAAGCGACCTCTGATGTTTCTCAACAGCTATCTGCAGCAGAACAAATACGACGTGGCCTTGGTGTGGCGCAGAATCGTTGATCTAATCATCAAGACAGTGTTCGCCGCCTACCCGCACGTTGTCCGTTCTTACCGCCAGTGCCGCCCGACAGAGAGTCCGGGGAGCGGCTCCGCCTGCTTTGAACTGCTCGGCTTCGATATCCTGCTCGACACCGACCTCAAACCCTGGCTGATGGAGGTCAACCGATCGCCGAGTTTCGACTACGACAACTCGGAAGAAGAGAAAGTAAAGCTTCAACTGCTGCAGGAGACGCTGATGCTGCTAAATTTTAGCCCGGCCGATTGGAAAGCGGCTAAGCAGACGGCCGACAGTCCGGAGGTGCCAGCCAAGACAGCGCAAAAGGAGGTGACGGAGCTCACTGCGCTATTAGCGCGGCTGAAACGACAAGACCGGATGAAGGATGTCGACACGCGAATCTGTCAGCGATTCCGTTGCATCTTTCCAGTCGATGATGCCACCAAGCAAGAGAAGCTGGTGTCCGTAATGCTGGACGCTATCTCGGCCCTGCTTGAAGGTAGTCAGATGGAAGCTCTTCACCGCGAGGTCAAGACCTTCAACGCTAGCAAAACGGATGAGGTGGCCAAGAAGCTTGCCCAGCTCGGCTCCAAGACGGTCCAGCAGCTGATGGACGATGGTCAGGCGGGCAGCAGCGGCTCCGACTCCGAGATCGACGACCAGGCGGCGGGAGGTCGTCGCAAGCCCGCTGCTGGAAGGCTTCCTTTGAAAGATGGACCAAAAAAGTCGCTGCGAAAAAGTCAAGAAAAGCAGAAGGACCCGGCGCAGAAGCAACCACATCCGTCTGAGTCGATGATGGCTAACGAGCGCGAGCAGCTGGCTCAGCGAACGCTGAAGTTCCTTAACGAGTTGAGCATCCGCTTTCCTGGAAAGTCGAACCGCGCCGCCGAACAGATGCTGCGCCAGCTGCAGGATAACTGGCTCGCTAGAAAGGCCGACGTAAGCAGCTACTGGCGCCTGAGCCTTGACGCCGACAAGCGCCGAAAAGTGATCGACATTGCCAGGCAAAATGTGCGCATAGCGCTCGACAAAGCGCTCCGCATGACGGCCTCGGATGTTGCCGCGGCGGCCGACAATCTGGCCAGTCTATTCGAGAAGCTGTACAACCGGCTGCTGTGGTGCCACGGCCAGGGACTCTGGGAGACCTTCGCTGGCAACACCGGCTGGGAGTTGATTCTGCGACAGTCGCGCGAGGCCCCAACCGAGACGGAGATCAACTGCTGTCGGAGGGTAGTGCAACTGTGCCAGGATGGTCTGATGGTTGTTTACCTGTTCTCTGATGCGGCACAGCAGCTGCAACAGCAGCAGCAGCAGCAGCAGGCATCGGAGCAGCTTCCGCTGAAAGCTTCGTTGGCTGTTTTGTGATTTCCTATGATATTGACGTATTTATTTCTTGCTATTAAAGTAGGTCATACTCTTTCAGTTCTTTGGAATGGTATTAATTTTTTTTTCGCAGAATTTCTTTAAACTTTGATGCAGATGGACAATTAATCTTAGATTTTTTGTTTAAAATTTCAGTTAAAATTGGTTTGGAAAACGTGCTCGCCTTTTTGACTTGTGTGGCTTTAGATACTCTGACTTGCAGGTCTGAGACTGTAGCTACGTGTGCTCTATTAAACAATGGATATATATAATACTTGATGATGACATTCACTATTGAAATATATATATATATATATATATATATATATAAATACATGACCTACGGGCGTATTTAGTGTATAGTTTTTTGTTGATTTTTTGTTACAAGCTATTTTCTTTCCTTTTCGTTTGTTCTATTGACAGTAGCATATTGCGTACACATCCCTCTAGTAAAATAAGTTGTTAAATAAAAAACTATGATAATTTTCCATGATCAGAGCATGATCAAAACTATGCTCTTAGTGTAAGTAGTGTAGCAAGTAACCTAACCAGTATTCTTGGCTAATTAAAGTCTTGAGAGTGGTAGAAATTGACTAAAAAGTATACTATTCTTACTTCGTCTGCAACGACCCAAATAACGACCCTTCGGCTCTCGGGATTTAATCACATACCGACCTCAAACCCATAGAATATCTAAATATACTAAATCTCTAAGGTTTGTATGCTTCTTATACTAAAATAGCTCTCTTCTTTCAGTTCAGTAGCAAAGAAGAATACATAAGCTATTTTATAAAAATAAAGCCAGCTGAAACCACTTTGATAAGTTTAGGAGCCAAGGTTGCAGGCGTAAACAGCTTGCTAATTGGTTCAGCAATAATGTACGCTGAAATGTACATTGCAGCTTTAGTCTGCAATTCCGAGAAAGGCAATAAAAATTGGGGGCGGGGCGAGGGGTTAGTGTGGAAAGGCTGGGTTGGAGGGTTTAAGCTGGGGGTGGGGGTAAGAGCCAATAAGTGAGGCTTTAAAAATACATTAAAATGCTTCTGTTTAACTTACTACTGAACTGTAAGTAGCTTGGACATAAATGTGCTGAGTAGCCCATCCATTTATTCTCGCTAAGTATCTGCGCTCTGCCCCAATGATGACAAATTGAAGCTAAATTTAACCTTTCACCATAGACAACAAATGCCAGTGAATTTAGGGGAGCTGAGAACACCAGCAATTTGCTACGAGCTATAAAGAGTCTTTAAGTTATTTAACAATTCTGCAAGCTGCCGGCGGAAAATGTTTCACCAACTAGCGGCCCAATAAATCACATAATTGGGGGTGCGTGCAGCAGCCGGCCACTCGATGCAGCGGCGCCGAACTCGCACGGACAGCACAGAGGATTCTGAATCGTCCAGCAGCTCGCCACACAACAGCACTACGGCTGCTCAAGGTTCCGGCGGCGCCGCGGACGGCTGGCAGCACACTCTGCAGTCTGCTGCCGTCTCCGCCGCCATCGTGTCGAGCGTCGCCGCCGTGACCGCCGAATCCGCCATGGTGACCACCGCTCAGCCGGCGGCGACATCGAAGTCCGCCACTGTTCGTCGAATCGCTCAGCGCTTGACTTTGCCGGCTGCGCCTCGGCCGCCTTCGGCTGCTTCGGCGGCCTCGCTGCTGCAGCATCGACGAATCGCGCGCCGACTGGCTGCACGCCGGCGCCAGCTGCCGCGCTCGCTACGCGATCTGGCGTCGTCCGACGAGTCCGCGCAGGACGCCGACGACGAGGCCTCCGCCTCCGCCGGGCTCAACGACGCCGACAGGCTGGGCGCATCGACAACGGACGATTTCAACGATTTTGAAGGCGACGACGACAGCGAGGCTGAAATCGCACTGGACGAAGCCGAAGACGCCTTTGAGGAGGTGCGCGCCGTTGAAGAAGCTGAAGCCGAAGAGGCAGTGGTCGTGGAGGAGACGCAGTCTAGCGACGAGTCCGCCGCCGGCGCGGTGCCCTGGCCAGCGGCAACCAACGACGACTTCGTGGAATTCATCGTCGACGATGCTATACCCGCCGCTGCCACCGCTGCCGCTGCCGCCGGCATGAACTGGGGCGAGCGAATGCGCAGAGACACCTGGCGACTTTTCCGGCGTCGACGAGCCGCCGCGCTGGCAACTGCAGCAGCCGCTGCCGCCGCAGCTTCGAATTTCGGCGCTCTCGGCGGCGGTCGCCGCGACAGTCGGTGGCATCCTCGCCGACGCCGCTCGCTGCCTCTTCGCTCCGTGCCAGTCGGTGGCGGCTGCTCAACGGAGTCGTCGTGTGTGGCGCCGGCGCTGCTGAGGGAGCGGCTGCGATTCTCGGACGGCGGCGGCGGCGGCGGCCTCTTGGCTCAGGCGGCCGAATCCGTCCAGCCAGAGGAGGTCCGCGTGTCGCCCGAGCTCATGCGGCGCCTCGCCAGCGAGGTGTTCCACAGCTGCGACTCGAGCTGAGGGCCACCAATACTTGCGCCCAGCGTGTTCCGAGTTTTCCAGTTAGCCGCCGAAATAAAACATTCATTTCTAACGCAACCCTGGCGCAAACAAAATATACAGCTTTTTAGTTGCCAATTTGCAGCTGAACTCATTCTGATTTTCTTTTTCAATTTTTTTTTTCAACAGACTTAAATGAGTAAAACTGCGTCCTGGTCTACAGTTCACAAAGCTTTGTTCATAAAATCTATCGAGATAGTTTTAATCATGGCGCTCATCTCTGACCAAGAATTTTGCGCCAGTCTACTGTGCCGCGCCCCCCCCTCGTCACGTACTTTAGGCGCAGTTTTTAGCGCTAAATTTGGCACACTCGTTAGTGCTCCTTTGAGACTAATTGTTGGCGCCTTTTTAGGCTAATTGTTGGCGCCACTTCAATGCTAATTGTTGGCGCCTTTTTAGGCTAATTGTTGGCGCCTTTTTGAAGCTAATTGTTGGCGCCTTTTTAAGGCAAATTGTTGGCGCCTTTTTGAAGCTAATTGTTGGCGCCACTTCAATGATAATTGTTGGCGCCACTTCAATGATAATTGTTGGTACTCTTTTGACGCTAATTGTTGTCGCCATTCTGACTCTAATTGTTGGCGCCTTTTTAAGGCAAATTGTTGGCGCCTTTTTGAAGCTAATTGTTGGCGCCACTTCAATGATAATTGTTGGCGCCACTTCAGTGATAATTGTTGGTACTCTTTTGACGCTAATTGTTGTCGCCATTCTGACTCTAATTGTTGGTGCTAATTTTGACACTAATTGTTGGCGCCTCTTTGATGCTAATTGTTGGCGCTAATTATGACACTAATTATTGGCGCCATTCCAACGCTAATTGTTGGCACCATTTTGATTCTGGTTATTGGCGCTAATTTTGACGCTATTTGTTGGCGCCATTCTGACGCTAATTGTTGGCGCTAATTTTGACGCCGATTGTTGGCGCCGTTTTGACGCTAATTGTTGGCGCCACTTAGAATGCTATTTGTTAGCGCCAATTTAGCACTAATTTTTGGCGTCACTTTCTTTCTACTTTAGTACCATCTGTCACATAAAGTGAGTGTTCGACTCACTTTCCCCTAATTAATAATTCAAATTAGATTTCTCCGCAGTTTTAAAGTTTTAAAACCGAACGCTGGTCCTTCTAGTTTGTTTGAGCTGCCTCAACTCCCACAACCGGCAACTGGCCTGTTCCTGTGGTGGTCCATTCAGCCTCTAAAAACTCAAACAAACAGTGGCTGGCTGGCTGCCAAACGGGCCTGCTGGAGTTTCGCGCTTGCTAATGGAGGAGGAGGAAGGCAGCAGGCGCTCGGCCGAAGAACAACAGAGGGAGTGGTTTGCTCCTGCTCCGCTTGTTATCGCCAAGGCGGGATTGAGAATAGCTTTGAGGCTTTTTCAACTGCCCAGGGCCTCGGGTGAGCAGTTCTGGTTTCGCCTTGGAATATTTGATTTAGATCTTATCTTTTAGCTCGGGTGAGACAGTTCGCTGCCAAATTAACTTGGTTGGTTGCTGCAAGTGCGATAAGATTTCATTCTTTATTAAATTGGCTATGAATTCACGTGATCAAAGACGTGAGCTGTATGTACGGTAATGGGAACTCAATGAGTGATAACATGTGATTCAAGGTGATGTGAACTCAACTTGAGTGATCAAGTGATCAAAGATGTGAGTCAAGGTGATGTGAACTCAACTTGAGTGATCAAGTGATCAAAGATGTGAGTCAAGGTGATGTGAACTCAACTTGAGTGATCAAGTGATCAAAGATGTGATTCAAGGTGATGTGAACTCAACTTGAGTGATCAAGTGATCAAAGATGTGAGTCAAGGTGATGTGAACTCAACTTGAGTGATCAAGTGATCAAAGAATGTGACTCAAGGTGATGTGAACTCAACTTGAGTGATCAAGTGATCAAAGATGTGAGTCAAGGTGATGTGAACTCAACTTGAGTGATCAAGTGATCAAAGATGTGATTCAAGGTGATGTGAACTCAACTTGAGTGATCAAGTGATCAAAGAATGTGACTCAAGGTGATGTGAACTCAAAAATAATGAAAGATTTTTTCTAAAATAGCCAGTGTCCATGAGCCTTTCGAAACAGCTAATAATTTCTCTAAAAATAGGTTTTCAGCTCCTCTCAGATTCACGGCAAGTCCAATTAAATTTTAATAGCTGGTTGGTTGCTATGCAACGCGGCTCAAACGCTCTCTCTTGGTGGTCTCCTCTTCCAACTGTTCTCAGCGGGTGTGCATAGGACTCATCTGTGTGAACCTAATTAAAACTTGGCCCATACTGCGCAGCTGACACCTGAGTCCTGGCTATGCTTTGGATAAAACACCTGATCAGAACTGAATTCCCATTGTGCTTCAGCGTCGATTGTTTTAACTGACTGACTGACTGACTGACTGACTGACTGACTGACTGACTGACTGACTGACTGACTGACTGACTGACTGACTGACTGACTACTGACTGACTGACTGACTGACTGACTGACTGAATGACTGACTGACTGACTGACTGACTGACTGACTGACTGACTGACTGACTGACTGACTGACTGACTGACTGACTGACTGCCTGCCTGCCTGACTGACTGACTGACTGACTGACTGACTGACTGACTGACTGACTGCCTGACTGACTGACTGACTGACTGACTGACTGACTGACTGACTGACTGACTGACTGACTGACTGACTGACTGACTGCCTGACTGACTGACTGACTGACTGACTGACTGACTGACTGACTGACTGACTGACTGACTGACTGACTGACTGACTGACTGACTGACTGACTGACTGACTGACTGACTGACTGACTGACTGACTGACTGACTGACTGACTGACTGACTGACTGACTGACTGACTGACTGACTGACTGACTGAAAAAACTTCTAATTACCATAATTCCTCCAATCTGTTACAATAGTTGTCCATGGACTCCAGAATTTTAGAACTTGGACTTTGCGTCCTGCAATTTCAGTTTAATAATACCCCTTTCACACACCTGCGAATTTCACGCCCCGATGCGGAGGCACAGGCTAAAGATTGGCAAGACTTCAGTAATAAGAAAGCCACTTATTATACTCACCTGCCGTGATTGATGAATTCGCCTTTTCTGCTCTGATATTCAAGCCGTATGCGCTAATATTGGTGGACATCTGGACCGTTGCGGTGCCCCATGTGCGCAGCTGTTGTTGCTATCCATGGACTTTGGCAATCTGAAATCTTTGGGAAATAGTGCGCAGCTTGGCTCTTGATTTTCAGGTATTAAACTGTCACAAATTATCTAAATCTCAGTAAGTCTCTCTTCGCTTACACTCGACATCAATAAAATTCTATCCGCTTACTCTCCGTCTCTGCAAGACTGTCTCCGCTTACTCTCCGTCTCTGCAAGACTGTCTCCGCTTACTCTCCGTCTCTGCAAGACTGTCTCCGCTTACTCTCCGTCTCTGCAAGACTGTCTCCGCTTACTCTCCGTCTCTGCAAGACTGTCTCCGCTTACTCTCCGTCTCTGCAAGACTGTCTCCGCTTACTCTCCGTCTCTGCAAGACTGTCTCCGCTTACTCTCCGTCTCTGTAATCCTCTCTCCGCTTACTCTCCATCTCTGTAATCCTCTCTCCGCTTACTCTTCGTCTCAGTGAGACTCTCTCCACTTACTCTCCGTCTCGGTAATCCTCTCTCCGCTTACTCTCCGTCTCGGCAAGACTCTCTCCGCTTACTCTTCGTGTCTGCAAGACTCTCTCCGCTTACTCTTCGTGTCTGCAAGACTCTCTCCGCTTACTCTCCGTCTCTGCAAGACTCTCTCCGCTTACTCTCCGTCTCTGCAAGACTCTCTCCGCTTACTCTTCGTCTCAGTGAGACTCTCCGCTTACTCTCCGTCTCAGTAAGACTCTCCGCTTACTTTTCGTCTCAGTGAGACTCTCTCCGCTTACTCTCCGTCTCTGTAATACTCTCTCCGCTTACTCTCCGTCTCTGCAAGACTCTCTCCGCTTAATCTCCGTCTCAGTAAGACTCTCCGCTTACTCTTCGTCTCAGTGAGACTCTCCGCTTACTCTCCGTCTCAGTAAGACTCTCCGCTTACTCTTCGTCTCAGTGAGACTCTCTCCGCTTACTCTCCGTCTCTGTAATACTCTCTCCGCTTACTCTCCGTCTCGGCAAGACTCTCTCCACTTACTCTCCGTCTCAGTAAGACTCTCCGCTTACTCTT
Source organism: Macrostomum lignano (assembly GCA_002269645.1). Classification (NCBI taxonomy): domain Eukaryota; kingdom Metazoa; phylum Platyhelminthes; family Macrostomidae; genus Macrostomum; species Macrostomum lignano. The sequence continues at coordinate 141,467 of NIVC01002604.1, read as the reverse complement.
CGTCTCAGTGAGACTCTCCGCTTAATCTTTGCTTTTTGCAAGTTCCCACAGTCATCAGTAATTTAATCCGCTTGCCTGCACAGCTCAAAAATGCAGCTGAAAACTGAAAATGGTGAATCGAGAATCTCTGGCAATGGGTGCCTCCGGTGGGGTTACGTTAGATAAAAAACATTCCAAACCAAGCATAATAGAGAGTAACATGAGCCGTTCCTCATTACTCAACGTTTGAAATAAAAGTTTGAGCCTTAAATTATCAAATCTCGGACTGTGCTTGGCCAGGGGATGCCTCTGCAAACACTGGGGAGGGGTTGCAAGAAGAAATGAAAAGACAATTCAATTTCAATCCGTCACCGCTTGATGGATCAAATCAAATTGCGAAATAGCTTCATCAGGTGTGACAGCATCTCTGCTCTAGACCAAAGAAATTAGGGTATTTTTTACTTAAGAATTTTTTTAATTGCTTGACCAGTGAAGTGGAACGATGCGGTCTAGTATGGCAAGCAGGTCGTCACTTCATTACAGCGGGGAATATCAAATTAAGGCAAACTAACTGAGTCAGCCAACGTACAGCAAATACGAGGAGCTCCTCGTATAACTGAGGAGCCATAATAAATGAGCTTGAAATTTCACAAGCTCGAAGTGCTAGATTGTGATTTTTCAAGCTTGTGATGAAGTTTCGAGCTTGAGATGAAGTTTCGAGCTTGTGATGTTTCGAAATAGTGATGAAGCTTCGAGCTTGTGATGAAGCTTCGAGCTTGTGATGAAGCTTCGAGCTTGTGATGAAGCTTCGAGCTTGTGATGAAGTTTTGAGCTTGTGATGAAGCTTCGAGCTTGTGATGAAGTTTTGAGCTTGTGATGAAGCTTCGAGCTTGTGATGAAGCTTCGAGCTTGTGATGAAGCTTCGAGCTTGTGATGAAGTTTTGAGATTGTGATGAAGTTTTGAGCTTGTGATGAAGTTTTGAGCTTGTGATGAAGCTTCGAGCTTGTGATGAAGTTTTGAGCTTGTGATGAAGCTTCGAGCTTGTGATGAAGCTTCGAGCTTGTGATGAAGTTTTGAGCTTGTGATGAAGCTTCGAGCTTGTGATGAAGCTTCGAGCTTGTGATGAAGCTTCGAGCTTGTGATGAAGCTTCGAGCTTGTGATGAAGCTTCGAGCTTGTGATGAAGTTTTGAGATTGTGATGAAGTTTTGAGCTTGTGATGAAGCTTCGAGATTGTGATGAAGCTTTTGAAGTTTTGAGCTTTTTTCGAGCTTGTGAATGCGACCCATAATTCGTTACGGCCAGTGGAAAGGGTTATACTTATATTATGAGATATTTAACCAAACATTGGCGAGACATTGGCTAAACTTTACATCGCTCCATTACATCGCTTAAGCTGACGTCACCATAAAAACCATGACTTCTTACTTGGTTGTTTTGTCGTAAACAAACAAAATGATTGATTAATTAAAAACGTATTTAATTTTTTCATGCTAAAAGCCATTAAAGCTGCATGGGTTTGTTTTATTTACAAGAAAATGTATATCACGATTTCAAAGCCAGCAAAAAATCAATTTCTATTTACAAATTAATTTACTTTCTGGGGACCATTATCAGATAAGTTTATCTAGTAGATATTGACACATTTATATTACACACCTATAGACAGGCGATAGACAATTAGCTGATCACAGCTCAAGTTTACATCTATTATACCCGTAGTTTTAAAGCGAGTTCACAGCGCCGTGACCAGCTGGGTCGGCGCCGCTCGTGCGGGACTTTCGAACACGGTGGACTCCTGGCTGATGCCATTCAACGGCGAGGCTGGCCAGCGGCAGATCGACGGCGACCTCGTCGGCGACGACAACGGCGACAAGCAGCTTGCCGACGATTCGTGAGCGACGTCGCAGAAGGTCAGCTTTGGCGAAGACACCACCGCGGCGCGCTGCTGCTGTCGCCGACGCTGATGACTGCTGCTTGAAGAGGCCGACTGACGGCGACTCGCGGCCAGGAGCAGCAGACGGCGAAGCAGCGGCTGCCTTGGCGGCTGCACTGGAGATTTCAGCGGCGACGGCTGAAAAACAATGGGAATTTGAAAATCCACGTTCGCCATGCATGCTCTTCCTATAAGCCAGGGATGGGCAAAATCTTTACTCCAAGGGCCAGGTAAGGAATCTAGATCTTTGCTGAGGGCCAGATTAGAGTATAAATGAGAGGGAATTGGAATGAAGAACAAAGAGAAGATGACACATGATGGAAGAGAGGAGAGAAGAAATGAGAGATGAGAGGAAAGAAGAAAGGTGAGGAGATGAGAGGAGAGATGAGAGATGAAAGGTGAGGAGACGAGGAGAGAGACGAGAGGAGAGATGAGAGATGAAAGGTGAGGAGAGATGAGAAGAAAGATGAAAGGAGAGAGGAGAGATGAGAGGAGAGAGGAGAAAAACTCCTCTCCTACGGAACCTCCATTCTCCGTAAATCCTGCCTCCTAAGATTTTCCAAGAAAAAAGAAATTTTCCCGTCCTTCTACTTAAGTAGTCCTTGCGTCAGACAAGTACGTAGCAACATGTATTTCTGCTCCTAATGTCTCTGAGCTGCTTTCTAGCAGACAATTCATAAATAAAAAATATTTGAATTTGCTTACCGCACAGACAGCAGATGCTGCCGCCACTGCAGCTGAACCACTGCAGCCGGGCAGTCTGGCGCAGCTGGTGCCGCTCTGACGCAATCGCTTCTGCCAACAGAAATCGAAAGTAGAAGTTTTTAGTGTTGATGAGGCAGCTACAGTTCTGGGGGAGTTGCTTACGACTGCATTGTAGGAACAATCGGACTAACTTCCCAATCGGTTGAAATCTGGCGCGAATCAGTGAGTAAACTTCTTAAATGATTGTGAGAGGCTAGAGAGACTAGTACGAAGATGAGAGTGACTAATGGGGAGTGATGATGGGACCGGGAGTGACAAATTAATTGCCCGTGGGAGTGACTAATGGAGTGACCGTGGGAGTGACTAATGGAGTGACCGTGGGAGTGACTAATGGAGTGACTGTGGGAGTGATTATGGGAGTGACTGTGGGAGTGACTAATGGAGTGACTGTGGGAGTGATTATGGGAGTGACCGTGGGAGTGACCAATGGAGTGACCTTGCGAGTGACTAATGGAGTGACCGTGGGAGTGACTAATAGAGTGACTGTGGAAGTGACTAGTGGAGTGACTGTGGGAGTGACTAGTGGAGTGACTGTGGGAGTGACTAATGAAGTGACTGTGGGAGTGATTATGGGAGTGACTGTGGGAGTGATTAGTCACCGTGAGAGTGACTAATGGAGTGACCGTGGGAGTGACTAATGAAGTGACTGTGGGAGTGACTAATGGAGTGACTGTGGGAGTGACTAATGGAGTGACTGTGGGAGTGCTTATGGGAGTGACCGTGGGAGTGACCAATGGAGTGACCTTGGGAGTGACTAATGGAGTGACCGTGGGAGTGACTAATAGAGTGACTGTGGAAGTGACTAGTGGAGTGACTGTGGGAGTGACTAGTGGAGTGACTGTGGGAGTGACTAGTGGAGCGACTGTGGGAGTGACTAGTGGAGCGACTTTGGGAGTGACTAGTGGAGTGACTAGTGGAGTGACTATAGGAGTGACTAATGGAGTGACTGTGGAAGTGACTAATGGAGTGACTGTGGAAGTGACTAATTGGAGTGACCGTGAGAGTGATTAATGGAGTAACGATAAGAGAGGCTAACTATAGGAGTGACAATGGCAGCAAATTCTAATCTATTTGATTAGCTGTGAGAGTGACACTTTGAAACGAAACATTTCGAAGTTTCCCTACAAAAATGAGCCATAGCAACTCCAAAGCCAGAAATCTTCATACTATGTGTACCAGTATTGACAATCGCTCGGATCTCTCACCCGAAACGACAGCAGTCGCCCAATGCCGCCCCGACTGCCGCTGGCGTCGCACGAGTCGGCAATTTCTCTCCACCGACGCCTGATTGAGTCGGATTTTTTCTGTGCCAACAGCTGCTGCTGCTTCTGCTGTTGAAGGAGGTGGCTTTGAAATCGGCGCTCGAATCTGCGCCTGTCCGGACATCCGGGAGGCAGCCTGCTCACGTGATCGATCAGCTCCGCCAGCTGCCTCTGGCTGTAGTCATCCGTCGAGGAATGCGTCGGCGTCGAGACCGGATCCTCGGAGGCAGCGCCGGCGGCGCTGGTGGCGGAGGCGGCGGCCGCGGCTGCAGTCAGCTGATCAAAGTGCCGCTTCAAGTCCTCGGCGAAGGTGCGGGGAACCTGATGGATTGATTGAATGGCGGTTACGGACGGCATAAGTGAATGCTGGGCTGTTTTTAGTGACTGTTAAAGTGACTGTTGGAGTGACTGTGAGAGTTGGAGTGACTGTGAGAGTTGGAGTGACTGTGAGAGTTGGAGTGACAGTGAGAATGACTGTGAGAGTTGGAGTGACTGTGAGAGTGTCTGTTGGAGTGACTGTGAGAGTGTCTGTTGGAGTGACAGTGATAAGGTCTGTTGGAGTGACAGTAAAAGTGTCTGTTGGAGTGACTGTTGGAGTGACTGTTGGAGTGACAAGAGTGACTGTTAGAGTGAATGTTAGAGTGACTAATAGAGTGACTGTTAAAGAGATATTTTGATATTGTAGATTGTTGGAAGTTGAAGTGCCTGTTAAAGTAACTGTTGGAGTGACATCGTGCGAGATTATCAGAGTGAGACTGAGAGTGATTACATCAGGGTGAAAGTAAGAATAAACTAAAACTCACCAGTCGAATTGTTGAGCAGTTGGCGATGAGAAACGCTGTGGCGCTGTTCAAACTTTCGATTCTTTTTTGGACTTGACCCGGCTCGGACTGAGGGGATGTAAGTACAGTTGGTGCTCTTGATGTACATTTTTGTAGGCTGACTAGTTGTTGGGTCACCGAATGGGTCACCGAATGGGTCACCGAATGGGTCACCGAATGGGTCACCGAATGGGTCACCGAATGGGTCACCGAATGGGTCACCGAATGGGTCACCGAATGGGTCACCGAATGGGTCACCGAATGGTCACCGAATGGGTCACCGAATGGGTCACCGAATGGGTCACCGAATGGGTCACCGAATGGGTCACCGAATGGGTCACCGAATGGGTCACCGAATGGGTCACCGAATGGGTCACCGAATGGGTCACCGAATGGGTCACCGAATGGGTCACCGAATGGGTCACCGAATGGGTCACCGAATGGGTCACCGAATGGGTCACCGAATGGGTCACCGAATGGGTCACCGAATGGGTCACCGAATGGGTCACCGAATGGGTCACCGAATGGGTCACCGAATGGGTCACCGAATGGGTCACCGAATGGGTCACCGAATGGGTCACCGAATGGGCCACCGAATGGGTCACCGAATGGGTCACCGAATGGGTCACCGAATGGGTCACCGAATGGGTCACCGAATGGGTCACCGAATGGGTCACCGAATGGGTCACCGAATGGGTCACCGAATGGGTCAGGCCAGAAAACTCACCGACTTGCTGTTCCCCAGCAGCACGGGGCCGAACACGGTGCCCAGCGTAGCGCAGGACATCCGGGTCACCGGAGCCGCAGCTACCGCGGCAAGGAGTCGCAACAGGCGGGCCAGCAGGCGGGCGCTACCGTCTGGCAGCAGCTGCATCAGCAGTCGAGCAGCCCGAAGCCGGCGGCAGCGCAGAAGGAGCGGGGGCTGGGCCGGCAAACCTTTGCTATCGGTCCGCAGCATCTTCTCGTCGAGATCTGCAAGAGTCAGGGACGGAAATGAATAAGTTAGGCCGTTACGATAAACTTTAAATCTCTGGCTTCTCACCTCCAATAGCGACGAGGATTTCCAGGTGGCGATCGTTGAGGAGTGGCTCCTCAGGGCACCTCAGCAGCTGCTTGAGCACGCTGGCCACGTCGTGAACTGTGAAGGCATCAAGTTGAGGTCGACCACCAGCGAGAAGGCAGCGTTGAAGCTCCTTCTGGCGACCGCAGCTGCCGGTCTTGCGGAAGATGCCTTCGGTTTTGTAGCCTGCGGTGAAATGGGTCAGTGATGGGTCGGTGATGGGTCAATGATGGGTCGGTGATGGGTCAGTGATGGGTCGGTGATGGGTCAGTGATGGATCGATGATGGATCGATGATGGGTAAGTGATGGATTAAGTGATGGGTCGGTGATGAGTCAACGATAGATCGATGATGGGTCAACGATGGATCAGTGATGGGTCAACGATGGATCGGTGATGGGTCAACGATGGATCAGTGATAGGTTAACAATGTGTCGGTGATAGGTCAGTGATGGGTCAGTGATGGGTCGGTGATGGGTCAACGAATGGTCGACGCTGAGTCTACGATGGGTCGTGATCTTGTAGGTAGGTCACATATGAGTCAGTAATGTGACTGCCGACCCTCCATTTGAAGGCACTGAGTGTATCCTGACGGTCAATAAAAATTGGTAAATTGGTACGATTTGGAATAATCTTGATCTGGGCAATTATAAAAATATCCCAAGAATTTCCAAAATTAAGAAGCCCGGCTCAGATTACGCCAACTCATTATTTATTGTCTGTTTTTTGCTAATCGTATTTTTATCGACTGCGAGCTGCTTGAAACGCTCGAGTGGTTGCTAATTTCAACTCGGATGGGGCATGTTTTTAATGCGTCTTCCATCCGGGAATGACGTCATTGTTTTGGGGATTTGGGCCGGCCGCGGCAGGGGGTTCGTTGAAGAATTGCCTCTTGAAGTGAGCGATAAAATTAGCCTTGCTGGCTGCGTGTGATGTCGTAGAGAAGCTGGATTTGCAATTTGTTTAAATGCCTGAGAACTCACGGTCCCCCTCGTGCAGGTGACGCAACAGCAGCGACAGCCCGGCGGCCACGGGTCCCGAGACGCCACCGGGACGGCCGACGCGATTTGCAGCGAATGATGTGGCCGAGAATGATGAAGCTGGGAGGTTGCTCTGGCTGCGAACCGCCACTGCAATTGGGTTTTTTGTTTGGTGGTAATTGTTGCTTTTATGATCCAGCTGTGTCTGTCTGTCTGCCTGTCTGTCTGTCTTTCTGTCTGTCTGTGTCTGTCTGTCTGTCTGTCTGTCTGTCTGTCTTTCTGTCTGTCTGTCTGTGTCTGTTTGTCTGTCTGTCTGTCTGCCTTGCCCCACAATCCATAAATCAAGCCATCCACTCAGAATCAATCTGTGCACAATGCCCCCTGCAGTCTGTTTCGAGTCCTCGGGGCAGTTTTCGCCTCCAAAGTGGCCGCGAATGAGCCCCTTCTGGCCACAGTGGCCAGTCTCACGGCAGCTCCCAAGTCCGTACCACTCCCCATCCTGAGCTGCTCGTGACGTCACAGCGAGTTTAGCACCCCATCTGCTGTGTGCTTTTTGCACCTCGTTGCTACAAACACTTAAAGCATTGTTCTCACTGGCCTATTTGTGTCACAGTATAAAATAGTGACCATGCCTCAGGCCAGTGACTGTCTGGGGTTAGAAGTGGCTCTTATAACTCAATCAGCACTGTTGGGGGCCAGCAACAGTGGGGGGGGGGTCCCCCTGCCCTGCAGCAATTCCACTACTCCCATTGTCTACTACTTGATGAGCATTTTACAAGATTAGTCACAGCAATATTGGCCACCTTCTCAGGCCTGCCACTCATTAGCTCGCGGAAGATTCCACATTATAAGCCTAGCATAGTAACTAAAAATTATTTTTATGAGTTCGTCCGATGTTCTGCGATTTGAAATTGCAAACTTGTGTATGTTTTTTTCCTCAATTTGTGCCTCAGGGCTGCATAAGTGGATCAGTTTGATGCTTTGACTCGAATAAGCGAGCCCTCTTCTTGTTTGTTTATACAATGTATTTGCTATAGTAAAATAGCCCATATGTATCTTAGACTTCAGCTTGGCAACATCTTATACCTTAAGGGGGCTCGCTGGATCATGGCTGCGGGGCCTGTGCTGTCTGATGTGGCTACATACGAGCTAGAGAGGAGAGAAGAGGGGCGAGATGAGGGAGAGAGGAGAGGGAGAGAAGAGAGGGAGAGAGGAGAGGGAGAGAAGAGAGGGAGAGAGGAGAGGGAGAGAGGAGAGGGGAAGGAGAAGAGAGGGAGGGAGAGGAGAGAAATGAGGGAGAGGAGAGAGAGAGATGAGGGAGAGGAGAGGGGAAAATGGAAGAGAGGGAGGGAGAGATGAGGGAGAGATGAGAAGGGAAGGAGAGGAGAGGGAGAGGAGAGGGAGAGAGGAGAGGGGAAGGAGAAGAGAGGGAGGGAGAGGAGAGAAATGAGGGAGAGGAGAGAGAGATGAGGGAGAGGAGAGGGGAAAATGGAAGAGAGGGAGGGAGAGATGAGGGAGAGATGAGAAGGGAAGGAGAGGAGAGGGAGAGGAGAGCAGAGGCGGGCTAAGCAGGTGACACATTCATAAGCATTTATCGGAATTTATCCGAGGCGCATGCTGAATCGGCTGGAGTGGGCTGGATTGAAGGCTGGGATTAGCGGTGTACTTTCGTACCAAGACCCTGGTCAAGGCCCTAACTAAAAAACTTAGGCTACGGGGAATCGAACCCAGGATCTACTTGATGCAATGAATCTGTTTTGTTAAGATAGCTACTCACGCCTCCTCAGGCCAGGCAGTCTGGGCAGCAACCGGAAACTTGTCCTTCTGCCGCTTCCTCCTCTGACGACGTCGCCTTCGTCTTCGTCACCTTCAAAGTGCGGCAGCTCCAGCAGGAAGGCCAGGTGAACTCTGGCCAGTTCGCAGAATTGCTCAGGTCGGAGGCGCCGGAACATGCGCGCAGTCTCTGCCAGGCGGGCGTCACCCGGCGTTGGACCGTCGGGGCGCGGGTTCAGCACGGAGTCGAGGCGCCGGCAGTAGCGGCTGGTGCAGTCCTGCTGGATTAGCGGGGGTGGCTGCCTATGCTGGTCACGTGATTGAGGAGTAGAATGAGTAGAAGTGAGTAGAAGTGAGTAGAAGTGAGTAGAAGTGAGTAGAAATGAGTAGAAATGAGTAGAAATGAGTAGAGATAATTAGAGATGAGTAGAAATGAGTAGAGATGAGTAGAAATGAGTAGAGACAATTAGAGATGCGTAGAGATGAGTAGAGATGAGTAGAGATGAGTAGAGATAATTAGAGATGAGTAGAAATGAGTAGAGACAATTAGAGATGCGTAGAGATGAGTAGAGATGAGTAGAGATGAGTAGAGATAATTAGAGATGAGTAAAAATGAGTAGAGATGAGTAGAGATGAGTAGAGATGAGTAGAGATGAGTAGAGACAATTAGAGATGAGTAGAAATGAGTAGAGATGAGTAGAGATGAGTAGAGACAATTAGAGATGAGTAGAAATGAGTAGAGACAATTAGAGATGAGTAGAAATGAGTAGAGACAATTAGAGATGCGTAGAGATGAGTAGAGATGAGTGGAGATGAGCAGAGATGAGTAGAGATGAGTAGAGATGAGTAGAGACAATTAGAGATGAGTAGAAATGAGTAGAGATGAGTAGAGATGAGTAGAGACAATTAGAGATGAGTAGAGATGAGTGAGATGAGTAGAGATGAGTGGAGATGAGCAGAGATGAGTAGAGATGAGTAGAGATGAGTAGAGATGAGTGGAGATGAGCAGAGATGAGTAGAGATGAGTAGAGATGAGTAGAGATGAGTAGAGATGAGTAGAGATGAGTAGAGATGAGTAGAGATAATTAGAGATGAGTAGAAATGAGTAGAGACAATTAGAGATGCGTAGAGATGAGTAGAGATGAGTGGAGATGAGCAGAGATGAGTAGAGATGAGTAGAGATGAGTAGAGACAATTAGAGATGAGTAGAAATGAGTAGAGATGAGTAGAGATGAGTAGAGACAATTAGAGATGAGTAGAGATGAGTGAGATGAGTAGAGATGAGTGGAGATGAGCAGAGATGAGTAGAGATGAGTAGAGATGAGTAGAGATGAGTGGAGATGAGCAGAGATGAGTAGAGATGAGTAGAGATGAGTAGAGATGAGTAGAGATGAGTAGAGATGAGTAGAGATGAGTAGAGAACAAACGCCCGCGAAACGGGGGCAGAGGGGTGCAGCTGTCCCCTGGAATTATGATCGGGGCCACTGCTCCCTGTAAAATAGTACTCAATAGTGCTCAACGGCAATTGAAGACGACAGATCGAAGGACTTAGGAAGAATTGAGGCTGTTGCAGAAGTCAAATTTGTTTGCCTTGTACAAAAGCAAGCAACACTTGAAACTTACCTCAGCAGACAGTTGCATCGAATGCTCGTCAGCGCCCGTAGCAGAAGGATTCTTCTTGTCTTCCTCAAACACGAGAGTCATCGGTCTGACCCGGCCGCTTTTCTAAACAAGTTTTTGTTCGAACAATTAAAACTTTTTCAAGCGATTCAAAGAGTCTTGTCTTGCTTTGCTGATTTGTTGTTTAAGACTTGGTTCAGGACTGGTGCTGTGGCGCAATATAATTTATGGTCTTGCCACGGGGGAGTGGGGGAGTGCTGGTTCGCCCGCTCTCATTGGCTGGGACCAGTTAGAGCAGGGGAACGCCTTCTATTGGTCAGTAGACGCGGTCAAGCTACGAGAAACACTGAATCTCAACAACCAGCGCCTGTCCTAGAGAAACACAAGGTATTTGAGTCTTCTGGGTTGCTCACCCTCAGTGATGGATGAGTATCATGAGTGTTCCTTTTCATAGCTAATCGGGAAACATCAAGTCCTTCTCTCTCTTTCTCCCTGAACCTCTCCTCTCTTTACCTGAACCTCTCCTCTCTTTACCTGAACCTCTCCTCTCTTTCCCTGAACCTCTCCTCCCTTTACCCTGAACCTCTCCTCTCTTTCCCTGAATCTCACCTCTCTTTACCTGAACCTCTCCTCTCTTTCCCTGAATCTCACCTCTCTTACCCTGAACCTCTCCTCTCTTTCCTTGAACTTCTCCTCTCTTTACCCCGAACCTCTCCTCTCTTTCCCTGAATTTCACCTCTCTTACCCTGAATCTCATTTCTCTTTACCTGAACATCTCCTCTCTTTCCCGGAATCTCTCCTCTCTTCCCTGAATCCCACCTCTCTTTCCCGGAATCTCTCCTCTCTTTCCCTGAATCTCACCTCTCTTTCCCGGAATCACTTTCCCGGAATCTCTCCTCTCTTCCCTGAATCTCACCTCTCTTTCCCGGAATCTCTCCTCTCTTTCCCTGAATCTCACCTCTCTTTCCCGGAATCACTTTCCCGGAATCTCTCCTCTCTTCCCTGAATCTCACCTCTCTTTCCCGGAATCTCTCCTCTCTTTCCCTGAATCTCAACTCTCTTTCCCGGAATCACTTTCCCGGAATCTCGGCTCTCTCTTCTATCTCATCTCCCCTTCCCTCTCTCCTCTTCCTATTTCTCTTTGGTCTACTATAGTCTATCTCTCTTTTGCCGTCCTCCCTACCCCTTCCTCTCTCCCCCACACCTCCCCTCTCTCTATTCTGATCTCTCTCTCTCTCATAGCAACTCCAATAAAAAAGTTGCTCACTTGACTATTCGAACAACAATTCCAACAATCGAACTGATGAATTACCGGCTGCTCGAATTTCACTATATTATTAATTCTTTCTCCGTTTGAATTTTTTTAGCTGGTCATGCGAAACAGGTGAGATAGAAAAGAACGCCGGTACGGGTCAGGTGTCTGCAACGGGAATGCATAGAAAGTCGCTCAGCCGAGAAGATTTTGAGACGGTAAAGGGACCATTTGAAAGATTTTCCCGCTGAGCTAATGAGAATCCAATCTCCTAATAAGGGCTGCCTGTGAGAACCATTGCCATAGGAAACGGAGACTGGAAGATTGCTCCCGTCGATAATGGGATAAATATACGCGATCTAATTCTTTAATAAAGGACGTTGAAATTTTGGCTAACAGTTTTGACGCAGTTGCTATCCGAGCAGGTATCATATTGCTCGCTGAATTAGCTGACAATGAGTGACCAACCTTTGAGTCTTATACTCTGGAGCCATAGAGTCAAGCAGGCAGGTGATCCGGACACAGTAGCGAAGAAGTGTTTAGTTGCAGAGTCTTGCTTGGCCAATCTCTACTTCCGCCGTGCGGTGGGTCCATCCATGCAGCCTTAGCAACGAAAGCAGCAATATAGAGAGTATTTAGCAACAGCGTGTCTCATTGAATTTATCAAAGCATGTTTGAACTCGCTTGTATAGGCGGAACAAAGACCGTGGCTACACCTGGCTTATCCGTAGCTTAGCTACGGATCAACATATCGACGGATCGACTAGATCAACATATTGAAAGCTGGAATATGGTGCCGCCAGAGGCTGTCAGTGTTGATTTATCCGCCCGAATCACATTCTATTCACTGCCCTGACTGTGACGCCACCGTTGCAGATAAAGATTTGCACATTGCACAATCTTTATGCGCCGGATTGTCAATCTCTTGTTGGCTTCGCTCTTTGTTTACACGTTAGTTGGAGCAACAAAGACTTTAGTCTGTATGACAGTCTCTGCTTCCTGACTGTATTGATAGTATTCAACTGAAAATTTCTCTCGTGCAAAATTGTCTTCTTTTTAATCTGCCACATTGTTACTTGCATTTTTCTTATCGTTTTATCTTATGAGCATTGAGTAAGGACTTGAAATTTTAAACTTTTGGTAGTTTGCAGAGTCACTGAAGCATCCAAGGGTGGGGCTATAGAGGCCGCCACTGAAGCATCGGAGGGTGAGGCTTGCAGCGCCACTGAAGCATCGGAGGGTGAGGCTTGCAGCGCCACTGAAGCATCGGAGGGTGAGGCTTGCAGCGCCACTGAAGCATCGGAGGGTGGGGCTTGCAGCGCCACTGAAGCATCGGAGGGTGGGGTTAGAGGCCGCCACTGAAGCATCGGAGGGTGGGGCTTGCAGCGCCACTGAAGCATCGGAGGGTAGGGCTATAGAGGCCGCCACTGAAGCATCGGAGGATGGAGCTATAGAGGCCGCCACTGAAGCATCGGAGGGTGGGGCTTGCAGCGCCACTGAAGCATCGGAGGGTGGGGCTTGCAGCGCCACTGAAGCATCGGAGGGTGGGGCTTGCAGCGCCACTGAAGCATCGGAGGGTGGGGCTTGCAGCGCCACTGAAGCATCGGAGGGTGGGGCTTGCAGCGCCACTGAAGCATCGGAGGGTGGGGCTTGCAGCGCCACTGAAGCATCGGAGGGTGGGGCTTGCAGCGCCACTGAAGCATCGGAGGGTGGGGCTTGCAGCGCCACTGAAGCATCGGAGGGTGGGGCTTGCAGCGCCACTGAAGCATCGGAGGGTGGGGCTTGCAGCGCCACTGAAGCATCGGAGGGTGGGGCTTGCAGCGTCACTGAAGCATCGGAGGGTGGGGGTCCTATTTTCAGCTGTCATATGCAGCCTCACTGTCTGCACCTTATTATGTTTAAAGTAAGCTATGCTTTTTTTATCTAGGAATATTTGGCACTGTGCCAAGCCTTTCCACTGCAGAATTGCAGCCATCAGTTCACTGACCCGTGCCAGAGTTGCAGTGAAAGAAGATTATTATCTTCTGTGAAAGATGGCTATTCGTGACTATTCGAACACGGAACGGTTCAGTCAAAATTTGTCTCTGGGTGCTCGAGGGTGATGAGATGGGGATGAATTTCATATTTAATTGTTCTCTAGTGGACCGGGAGGCACAGGTACAGTAATTAAGTTAGAGTTATAATTGCTTGATTTGGTCTCCTTGTACCTCTAAATATATCGTCAATTTATAGCCCATCGCATGCTCAGAGCCCTATGTATTCCGCCTGGACTAGCAGGTAATGTCTAGGCATGGACAAGCCCCTAGGGAGTGATCTCTAGGGAGGGGTCCAGCATTTACAAGAAGGCCATCTTTTCCACTAGTGACCCGCATTTCTGTTCCATTTAGCTGCTGGCTTCTTCAATAAGACTTCTTCAACTCAAGTGCTGAACGAATTGCATGTACAATGTGCACGAACATGGTTCAACTTTGGCTGTCCCCTTACAACTCATAGTTGAAATGGGAAATCTATGACATTAATTAATTTAGTGTTGTAAACACTGACCATAGCAACGCTTAAAATTGGATAACTTTGATGTTATCTTAGTGCTGACAGAATTTCTCGATGGGAATGAGTATAAACATTCTCTGCTTTTGTCTCCATAAGCGTCGGAACGGGAGGGGGCCAGGTGGGGGGGGGGGCATGCCCCCCCCCCACTTTTTAAAACGTTCTAACGTCTATACTGGTCTCAGTCTTCTCACTCACATTTTATCGCTGATTCCCTAAGGTTTTCTCTTCTCACAGAGCCTGACAGCATATTGCGCAATCAAAATTCAGCCCTAAAATGCATTTTAGAGCGATAGGCTGTAGTGTTGGTGGCGACAATGGCCTGCCTGTACAGGAAGCCAAATGCAATCAACAGATTTCCCCATTTATAGCTATAGCTAGGTGAGAATCGCTCAACCAGAGCCTTCGGTATCGGCATTGACCTATAGATTGTATTCGAGCTGGCCGCTAAAACTTTATTGAGACTTTTCACAACATGTGTCACGCCTGTATTGTTATCTAGCCCGAGTTTGTATTGTATAAGAGTTTCCCAAGTCAATAGGCTCTAAGTCCCCTATATAGTACGACCCTACCTTGTACAGGTAGGCCTGCCATTAGCGCCATTTGTTTACCTTTGTTTCAGACATCTGCAGCTGCTATTCTTAAATCTGGTATCAAGGATCTTTTCAACAATTATTTGGTCTCGTATGCTAATACGTGTTGTTATTATGCATTACCTTTAGCAGGGAACTAATCGTGTTTTTATAGGCTTTTAATTGTACCTTAATCTGCATCAGATGAGGCGCGTACGCAGAGGGGGGCATCGGAGGGTTGATCAAGCGTTAAAATATTCTGCATTTGCATAATTAAAAAAGTTTGGCTGACAAAAACAATCTAAAAAATGCGCGCTCTCACAGCAGGGCGTTCGCCCACCTGTCCGGCCTCGCGATTCAATTCGAAAATATCGCAGACTTCTGCCGGCTGATATTTTTGCCAATGTTGACAATATTGACAATGAGATGGAGCCTCCATTAGCTTTGAGTGAAGTGCTTTAGTTAAAGTGCTTTACACATATGATATCATTAATATGCGCACAAATGATATCCCTCTTGTCCTACTGTCCTTCTGTCCCCTCTATCTCTCTTCTCCCCCCTCTGCCTCTCTTCTGCCCCCTCTGCCTCTCTTCTGCCACCTGTGCCTCTCTTCTGCCCCCCTCTGCCTCTCTTCTGCCCCTCTGCAACCTCCCGCCTCTGGCCCTCTGCCCCCTCCGCCCTGTCTATAGATTCCCTCCAGATGCGTCTGCGTAACTGTCTATAGATTCTCTCCTCTGCCCCCCTCTGGCCCTCTGTCCCCTCTGCCCCCTCTGGTCCTCTGTCCCCTCTGCCCCTCTGCCCCCTCTGTCCCTCTGGCCCTCTGCCCCCTCTGCCCCTCCGCCCCTCTGCCCCCTCTGCCACTTTGCCCCTTCTGCCCCCCCCCTATTGCACAGCACAGGTAAATACATAATGCGGGCAGAACATTATGGCAACGGAAGCAAATCTGGGAGCAGCGATTAAACAAAATTACATGGCAATAAATACTTCTTGACATTCGATCGAAAGATCCCGAGTAAAAAAATCTAAATAAGATTTTAAAAGAAATTTCAGCTAATAAATGAACTTTTTGGAACGTTTGAAAAAGTTTGTAGTACTACTTTTTATTTGTATAAACTTTACTAGCTTTGTTAGTAGTATTGGCGTAAAGACCTTCACTTTCGTCTCTACTACAGAGATGGACTGTAAAAAATTGATCCAAGTGACACTCAGTGACCCGCAAATTGATCCAAGTGACTCTCAGTGACCCGCAAATTGATCCAAGTGACTCTCAATGACCCGCATTGATCCAAGTGACTCACAGTGACCCGCATTGATCCAAGTGACTCTCAATGACCCGCATCGATCCAAGTGACTCTCAGTGACCCGCAAATTGATCCATGTGACTCTCAGTGACCCGCAAATTGATTCAAGTGACTCACAGTGACCCGCAAATTGATTCAAGTGACTCTCAGTGACCCGCAAATTGATTCAAGTGACTCTCAGTGACCCGCATCCATCCAAGTGTCTCTCAATGACCTGCAAATTGATCCAAGTGACTCTCAGTGACCTGCAAATTGATCCAAGTGACTCTCAGTGACCTGCAAATTGATCCAAGTGACTATCAATGACCCGCATCAATCCAAGTGACTCTCAGTGACCCGCAAATTGATGCAAGTGACTCTCAGTGACCCGCATCAGTCCAAGCGACTTTCTTTTTAAGTAAATCAAGTACTTTTGGCGCTTTGCACTTTTTCTGCCTATTCATAAGAGTTTACACCGGCCGGACAGAAATAATCGTGCAATTGACACGCCTTCAAACTACACCAGCTTATAGTAGAAGGCTGTAGTCGACATGCTATACATGTAGAAGAGCAATCACGACTAAATCAATGAAGTGCTAAACACCTCGGACCTTGGCGGCGACAACCGATTCGCGTGTTCGTCAAGCGCTTGACGGCCAAGATGGAGCAGCGTGCATGGCCTGCATCAGAGCCCGGACATGGTAAGGGCGAATCTGATCCCCTGTCAACCGTTTGAACTGCAGCGCCATCTATTGACCCTTTTCAAGATTGACAGGCGCCAGCGGAACTGACTTCCATTGCTGATTCACTGCGCTAGAAAAAAGTCAAGCTATATCAATTATAGCCACTCTACGTTTCAACCCCGTGAACTACTGTACATGTGTATTACGGAAGTCCGGACTGTTATTGTATCTGACCGGCGACCTTCTAAAACTTCCTCGCAAACAGCACTTAGCTTAATTTCTTTATTGGGGAAATTTAAATTCTGTGCACATAAAATTACATGTAAATTCCTTCCCGATTCCCGAATTCTAGTATAATGTACTAAATGAAATTGTCTTAAAATCCATGACCGAGCACTATATCTTGCTTCACTCTTTTGTTTGCGAAGTCGAGATCGACTGTAGCCTGTAGCCGAAACGAGATTTTGAGAAGGCCCATTTTGCTGATTGAGACTTCATTAGATTCCTTTAATCGCTACCATATCCTCAAATTCGAATGGAATCCTTTATGTTTTCGAGGATCTTAGTCTTTGGTCTAGATGGGAACAATTAAAAGCCCATGGGGACTCATACAAGCCAGTAAACTAAATCTAGACGGCAGTATACCTACAATGTACCTGTACGTATGTACGTATGCAAATATACGTATGTAAATATACTACTACATTTGTACTGTACATTTGCATGCAACAATTGCTTGTGCATGTGTACGACAAAATGCTTTAGTAAAAAAGTCATCCTTACTGCTTAGCACATATATTTAGATATGCTTTTTGACATGTTTAAAGGCGTTTGGATTGATGTTTTTAGGCTTGATAATAAAGCCGAATTGCGACTGGGTAGTCTTGCGATTACACTGTATGAATACTTGTACTTTTACGAGCAATTGTACTTTTAATTTGACTCCGCCGGGGCGCGCTGCACCACTCTGACTGACACCTTTCTCACTGACTTGCAGGCTCTGGGCCTTACCCCTCAGTCTGCAGCTAGGCTGGACTCAGCTTGTTTTCCACCAACGGGTGCTTCGCTGACCCCTGAGCCAGCGTCTGTTTAATAATAATAACAATAATAAGTGTTAATGCTTTCTGTTCGGGCGAAACCTTGAAAAGCATGCAAGCTCAATGTCTAAAAGTAAAAAATCCTTAAAGTATTTATCTTAAAAAGATTATTAGATCCTTTTTCAGCATCTAAAAACTTTTTCACTTTGTTTTGTTCAGTTGTTACAAAAATTGAATGCTAATTTTAAATAAACTGACTGGAGTGTGTTTTCAACTGATCACGGGGGCGCGCACGTATTTACAAAATTGAAAGAAGCAAAAAGTTTTTTGTTGTCGTGTCGGGTTGGCTAGGATGACTCCAGTCAGTTCCAGTTCCAATTCCAATACCAGATTGGCCTGGCGGGATGAATTTGCCTCGTAATTCGAGTTGAGACAAACCAGAAAGTTGTTTAATTTTTAATTATCAACTTTCTTTTTTGTTTCCAATTTGTGTGCTGGGCTTCTGATTCACTTAACTGCATGTTTTTATCTTAAAGTTTAGCCTTTATTATTAAGATAATGCTTCTTCGTGCTTTTAGTCCTATGGCAAAGTTATTGTGCTTTAATTCGTGATAGGCCTAGTGAAGAGTAGTGATAGTTGACTTGTCTGACATCTGACTCTTGTCTTGACTATTTTCTTGACTGGATTTAGGTTAGCAATAAAAGTGAGTCCTTGACATTAGCCTAGTTAGTACTAGTAGTAAGTTAGTAGTACTCAAGAAAGTTAATCATGGAAGAAGTACGGCTACATTTAAGAATATATCCTTATACTAAAAGTGGTGCAATGTTTGTCTGTCTGTCTGTCTGTATGTAGCAAGTGAACTCCTACAATACTGCCAAGTCAGCGTCGAAACTTATATGGGAAAACTGCAAATTTAATTTAGAATTTTTTAGGCCTAATAAAGTGCCTTTTTTCTCTGACTTCATCATTTTATTTATTTTAAATTAAAATATAGCTTTTGTCCTATAACCTATACTAGGCCTATACCTAGGCGGCTAGGCCCCATAGGGCTTTACTTTGTCTTTTATAATAATTGCATTATAGTCACTGATGTTGTGCTAATGGTTTACTACATATTTAGGCCCTTATTAAATTCTTTACTTGGCTATCCTGTAGTTTCGCACGTTAAATTATTACCCCCACCCCCCACCACCCTTGAATAGAGGGCGAAATAATTCCGTAAAATAATTTAACGTGCGAAACTACAGGATAGCCCTTTATATTATCAATGTTGTAATAGTACTAATACTTCTATTTCAAAGCTGATAAGTATTAAGTGATACTAAGTTATAATAAGGGTTTTATTGTTTTACTTTGTAATAGGGGTAAGTTTTCTTTCTATAAATTCACTGATGCCACCTATAGTCAGCAAAGTGGCCTATAGGCCTACAATAGATTTCTTTGGTGTACATTTGCTATGTTATACTTGGCTTGGTATATAGTCTAACATATAATAAAAGTATGGGTAACAAACTTAGCATGGTATATATACTAGTGATATGAGTATAAATTTTTACTTCACACTTACGTGCTTTATATGTAGTATAATTTTAACCAAATATAATTTTAACATAAAAGTAAGAATAGGCCTAGTAATATAAAAAGTTGAAAATGTTATTATTTTGTTTGAATAATTTTGAAAACATTGTTTATTATTACAAAACTTCTTAAACTAAAAGTCAATTACTATGGAATACAATAAATAAATCATTTGTTTTTTAAAAGAGACTAGGGCCAATATATATTTTTTAAATAAATGTTTATTTTCATTTTTCTTTATATGATCTAGTATATTCAGCTAAGTTTATTTTATTAGTTATCATTGCAATTTTGCTACGCTATTTTATTAATAAATTGTATTTTATCTGTCTTTCTATCTCTCTGTAGGAATTATGCCTCCTGAGGTGATTGGCGCTAGTCCCAGAGTGCCAAAAGGTTGTCTAGTAGAGTTATTTGCACCCTTTTCTCTAAAACTGAATCTTTAGTACTAGACAATATAACTCAGAAAATTTTAAGACACAGTTGTTAAGTTAAACAACTTCTTTTTAGGAAATACTTTTTAAGGAAAATTTTGACAGGCTATACTTACATTTGTTGGCATATAATTAGCTATCCCAAAAAATCATTCCGGTGTATACCTGCCATCTTCTTGACTATGGGATACCACTAGTTATAATAGTTCTTTTTAGTTTTTAAATATCCACTTTTAACACCAATTGTAATAGGGATATTATCCTATCTTTAGAATTTCATAGCTATCCTTAAAGTTATAATAGGGCTTTTTTAATAACCATTGTTCATTTGTTTCTATGAATTTGATAATTTAAATTATATCACATTTCTGATAATGGTCCCATATATTATAGTAATAGGGCCCATTCTATAAAGCCATTGTAAGATAAGATCATTCTTAGATCCTATCTCTGCAATGTAAAGTTCTGACATACAATTGAACTTACGCTACAATAGCTTTATATTGTAGTACAACCCCATAGTCTTATGACCTAAGCAGTTTTTTATAAGTACTAGTTTCTAATCTAGATATTACTGAGATTAGAGGTTATGCTACTACTCTTGATATATCTTTGCATAGACTTTTCTAACTCTTAACTCTCTTAATACATCTCTTAGCACTGTTAG
The DNA here is from genome assembly GCA_002269645.1 of Macrostomum lignano. Taxonomy (NCBI): domain Eukaryota; kingdom Metazoa; phylum Platyhelminthes; family Macrostomidae; genus Macrostomum; species Macrostomum lignano. Next base: position 121,222 of record NIVC01002604.1, on the reverse strand, counting down.
TAGGATTTTGCTCTAAAACAAATAACAACTTTTTCAAACCCTAATTGGCTTGCACTTCTCTTATGATCTTGGCTAGCTTTCTGCCTCCTATGTAGGAAAGCAGCTTGAAATTTTGTTTTTCTGAGACTCTAGATGCTACAATTGAATCATCAAATCTACTTGACCAGACTGCCTACTGCTTGCTTGAGTCTTGAGAATTATTTGATGAATTGAATAGCTTGGATGATGGTAGAAAAATAAAGTTTGCCATTGTGCTTGTCTGTCCAATGACTTGCAATGCCAATGTAGACAATTCAATGCTGCAATAGTGTTAGACAGACATGAAAAATAACTCAAATGGCCACTTGGACTTAGTAGGGCCAATTTATATATTTGGCTATGACTAGGGATTGACTATGACCACAGTCATAATCACAAAAACTGGGTATTGGAATAAAGTATTGGAATTAAGGTATTGTTAATACTCAAATTTTGGTATTGAACTTTCAGGTATTGGCAATACTTTTTTCAGAAAGAGTATCAGAGTATTGGTTTTCACCAATACTTTTTTGAATATTTTGGCCAACACTGGGTGTGGCGCAGCGTGGCAAAGCAGTGGAGGCAATGGGAGGCTAAGAAGGCTAAGAATGGGAGGTTTTCACCAATACTTTTTTGAATATTTTGGCCAACACTGGGTGTGGCGCAGCATGGCAAAGCAGTGGAGGCAATGGGAGGCTAAGAAGAGTGAATTGCTCCTCCTGTCCATCATACTATCGTGGCACAATCCCTATTGGAATAAATGTTGAAAACCTATAGATGCGCGCTTCAAAAGAGTCAAATTATTTTATTGTACTTGAGGATTATTAGAGATGTTCCAAAAGAGCATTATATTTTTCTGTTAAAATCAAAATTTGCTAACTTTCCAAAATTGAAATTGAAATTTTCTGAAATCAATTTCAGAAAAACAAAGTTTAGTATGACCAACATTGACTTTTTTACTTTTGATTTACTGCTTATGCAAAACAAAATACATGTATAGATAGCAGAAATTAGTTTATTGTTAGCCACTTTTTTAGACACCTCCAAAATTTTGACTTTTGAATTTTTTAAAATCAAAATTTGTTCCTAAAAATTCAAAATTTAGGAAAATCAAAATTGAAATTTTGGAACATCTCTAAGCATGATAAATTACAAGTGTATAGGCCCCTTCCACAAAGGTATTAGACCCCCTTCCATGTCTATTTATTTGCTAGTGCAGCAGCTAGCAGGAGCCACCAGTGTGCAGGTGCAGGCGCTACATGCCTAATGCTCGTGTTGCACTTTAGAAAATTTTCCTATCTAAGAAAGTTTTGCCTATAGGGGCGCAATTAGGGTAGGCATCTGGCATACCTAAGCCATGTATTGCAATAAGATCAGAAAGTGTTATATGAATCTAGTCAATTTCCTTTATTACAAGGGGTGTCCAAAAAGTCTTAGGACTCTCTAGCATCACTCTTTTAACAGTCAGCAAGAGTAATAGCAACTGATTTATTTTATAGTGGCTTTACTTAAAAATAATGCAATGAAAGAATTTTTAAAATACCACTAACTTTTCAAAAGTTATGCCTCCTTAACTGTAGTGGGGTACTGCATCTCAATACATGAACAGGAACTTGGATGCTGCATATGGAGCACTAGAAAACAGTAAGTCAGTTGTCTTTCAAAAATGTTCAAATGTATTCCTCAGTGGCAACTGAGACCTCAACATAGTCACCCTTCAGTTGGATGCATTTCTTCCACCAGGTAAGCATGTCATCAATGACATCTGCATACGCCTACCTTGGCATTTTGTGGACAAGAACCCATTGCACTTCCTGCTCAAGAACAGTCATGGTTGGCATGAACTCTGCCCCTTAGAAGCTGCTTGAGTTTTGGAAAGATGGCAAAATCAGCTGGTATAGCAAATATGGTATATGTGGTAGGAGGTTGAATTGGATTTTGTTGTTTGCTTTTACCATCTTTTATGCAGTGTGGGGCTAAGCATTGTCATAATGGAGGAGCATTGGATTTGTTGGAGTTCTCCACTTGTTTGGGATATCCTTCTTCAGCTTCTTCAGCAAATTAATGTAATGGTCAGAATTGACAGTGGCATTTGGCTCCAGGAAGTCAATTGTCAGTGGTCTATGACAGTCAAAAAAGAGCAACAGCATCACTTTCTGGCAATGGGTCTCACATCAAGCCTTGGTGAGGGGGTCAGAACCTTTCATTGTCCACACCTTAGACTCTTCCTTGGTCAAAGGGTCAAAGTAGGGGACTTTTCATCTCTAGTGACCACCAGAAAATGGGTAGAGCCCTATCCTCCATGTTGATCAACCAGTGTCAGATTGCCTTGATAGGTCTGCTCTTGCTGCATCTTCATGTCAGGGGTGAGAATCCTTGGAACCCACCAAGCACTCAGTTTGACGAGATCAATGTTTTGCATGCAGAGATAGACAGTTGACTTTGGTATGTCCAACTGATCAGCAATCTCACAGATTGTCAGTTGAGTATCAGTTTCAATGAGGTCTAGGATTTGATCTCCCAGAGTTTTGGAAACAGATGTAGGAGATCATCCAGTTCTTGGCAAATCAGCCACATCTGTACACCCAGCTTCAAACTCTTCAATCTAGCAGTACACTGTGCTCCTAGATACTGCTTCAGGCCCATGAATTGTGCTTAGCTATGTCAGAATTTCAGCACCATTCAACCTCATATGCCAAAGGGTGTAGGCCAAGCAATGCTATTATGCTATGTTGTCTTTGAGTAGATATCCATGATCCACAGATTATGAAGAAATTTTGACAAACACTTGGCAACAAAGGCTTCAGCTGCATCTCAAAATGAGTCTCTTTCAAGGGCTGTTTCAGAGTGCCACACAAGTAGAAGCAAATGAAACTTTTACTCATACCATAGATATAGAAAGACAAAAGTGATGATGTGGCATATGCTAAAGATTTTTTGCACAAGTTTGAATTTTGTTAATTTCTATGAGATTTCAAAATTGTAGTTTAGTTCTAGTTCCTGTTCATGTATTGAGATGCAGTACCTTACTGCAATTAAGGAGGCATAACTTTTACAAAAGATAGTGGTATTTTCAAAATTCTTTCATTGTGTTATTTGTAAGTAAAGCCACTTTGAAATAAATCAGTTGTTATTGCTCTTGCTAACTGCTAAAAAGAGTGATATGAGAAAATCCTAAGACTTTTTGGATAACCCCTTGTACATTGACTAGGGTAGGAAGCAATTGTGAAAAGCAAACCAAAATTGCAACAAATCAATCCATATATAACACAGCCATATAATAAAAAATAGTCAAACAATAAATATAATAAAACAAAGCTTGAAAATCAATAGAATTACTTAACTTGGTAGTATTAACACTAATAGTTCTGTGTTTAAATTAAAATGTATGTTATAAAAAATTCATAGTCATGCACAATTCACACACACTATAGTTCCAATCATGCACAAAAAATCACAATCATTAGATCCCTTGCTATGACTAATTGTATAATAAATCAATTATTAAAGTGAGTAGTTAGCTATATATATTTGTATAGGGCAATGATAGTGCCAGACTAAGTGAGCAAAAGAGAGAGATAGGAGTAGATGTACACTGTTCCATAGCAATGATCTGAATATGCATGTCCCTCACGAGAATTTCCTAGCCTTTAAGTTTTATATTGAAGACATTTAGGTGTACAATGATATCAGTCACCAAGGCTAGGCAAGCAAGCTATTTTGGGTCAGAAAAGCAGTCTGCATGGGGCAGAATTTTCTAGTGCAGAAATGTGGCAATCTCCTGCTATAAGTCACATATGCAAGAAATCATTACCCCACAGCTTAGCTAGTAGACTTAGCAAAAGTAGACCTGGTAGGCAATAGTTAAGGCTACTAGAAAGGATAGAGTTGACAACTTTCATTATAATAAATGTAAAATTAGAAAGTTTGGCAGACTTAATGCATAGGGCCTCTTGATAAATAATGCAATGCATCTTTTGTATTAGCTAGATATAGCCGGCAGCCTTATAATGATAGCAATGATATAGTACCTTTCCTCTTCTTAGTCATTGCTAGGACATTATTGGTTGTCACACAAGGCAAAAAAGGTCAAGTGAGTGCTGCTCGACACACTTAAGCATAGCATCAAAGATTTCTTTGCTAGTGGTAATGCCATGCAATGGGACAAGCTATAGAAACTTCTTATGAACCTTGAGTCAATAATGACTCCATGGATAAAAATAGCCAGCTAGGCTATATCTTTTATATCAGTGCTCTTATCAAGAGTGAAGATGAAGGCAACCAGATCAATGCAGTAGGTCTTTAGTAGGCCATGCATATTGTCTGACATCTTAATGTGCCATCAAATAATATATGATAAAAGGCTTATACTCAAAAGCAGAATGCTATTCTAGATAGACAGAGTTTGCCAACAGAGTTTGCCACAATAACAAAGCACTCATTGATGAAGTCCCTATCTAAGAAAGGCTTTATCTAGCAAGCATAAAGGATTTTGTATATATAGGTCCTTGTACAAATCTATTTAGCATGCCTAAAAGTTAATTTCAGCAAATTTGTATATCCAATACTAACTTCAATTTTTGTCCAAGCTCCTTTATCAATGCTTGTAGGCAATAATTCTTTATAGGACAGCTTCAAAACACCTAGGTCCTAGACAATATTAATAATATAAAAAATAGTCTAGGTACCAAGTGCAAAGTGCACAAACTACAATAAATTTTATTGTCATATATACTCTAATAGTATACTTATTGTTGCATTCTTATAAGTTCTTAGTTCTTACTTTTCATTTGCATGGATACATTGCACATTAGAAATTGGATAGTCAGTTAGTCATTTCTTAATCTTACATGCTTGCAAGCAAAAAGACAAATAATTTTTACTTTACTAAATTTATGTTAAACAAAATATATCAAAAAATTATTTGAATTGCTAAAGCAGTAAAAAACTAGAAAAATCATTTGAAGAGCAAATAAAAATTGTAGTATGATTGGCATTAAAAAAGTAGTGGGACTTTTCAACTTGGTTCATAGCTAGAATCAGATACATAAATGGCATTGACATTTCATGAAAGTGGCTTTATCTATCTATGCAAAAAATTGATTTATGTTAACATCTACTGGCATTCAAAAGTTATGAGCAATTTAGTGCAGTTCCCCAGGGTACAACTTATAGAAACGTTTAAAAGGTAGTTGTAAAGCAAAGCATGACAACTAATCTATCAGATGCAAGTCCTTTGAAAGTCTTCTTAACAACAAACTCAACTGTCCTTGTCATCAGGGATGGAGACCTTCTCTATGAAGTTGCCTTTGCAGCTAATGCACTTCTCCTAGCAAGTACGCAGTGAATCAATTGCATGTGCATACTGCTCCTTGGGAATTGCATAAACAAGGATAAATCAAACCTCTTCTTCAAGGCAGTGGCAATTGGCATAGACTTTGCCTTGTAGCAGCTCCTTCAGTTTTGAAAAAAAGATCAAAGTCCACTAGTGCCAAGTCAGGCAAGTAAGGTGGGTGAGGCAGGAGTTTGAGCTTCATGCCTTGAATTGCCTCCATTGTCCTTGAGGCCGTGTGCATGTGCAGTCAGGCATTGTCATGGTGGAGCACTGATGGTTTGATTCCACTGCACCATTTATTGTGGATGTCAGCCTTGAGCTTCTTTAGAGACAAGATGTAGTGATCTGCATTGACAGTTGTGTTTGGCTCTAGAAAGTTGATAGTCAGAGGGCCATGGCAATCAAATAAAAGCAGCAGCATCAGCTTCTGGCAATGAGCTTCTTGACAAGCTTTGATTGGAGGGTTGGAGCCCCTTATCGCCCAGACCTTTGACTCTTCTTTTGTTGTGGGGTTGAAGTGAGGCAGCCAGGTTTCGACACCTGTGACAATGAGCTGTCAAAAGGCCTCCCACCTTCCTTGCTCTTCGACAAACCTGAGATTGCTCTTGCATTTGTTCTGTTGCTGTGCTTTCATTTCCAGGGTAAGAAGCCTCGGAACCCACGGCACTGAGCTTGACAAGATCCATGCTGCAGATGCAATGATGGACTATGGACTTTGGCATATCTAGTCTGTCAGCAATTTCCCTGATGATAAGGCAAGCATTGTCTTCAAATAGGCCCAAAATTTGATTGCTCAGAGTCTTGGATGCAGATATCTTTAGCCAACCAGATTTTGGCAATGCCGCCACATTGGTTCAACCAGCTTCAAACTCTTCAATCCACCAGTAAACCATGCTCTTGCTTACTGCATGCTGTCCATGGATATGCTGCAGTTTATTTAAAATATCCAATCTATTGTGTCAAAGGCTCCATAGAGTAAAAATGGCATGGTGCTACCCTTCTTTTGAGTGGATGTCCAACATGTTAGCACAAACTTTGTTGCTTCAGAAGCGCAAGTTGACAAGATGTCTGGCTGAGCTGTGATGTCAATGTAAAGCTTAGTATCGCCTGGCTTTGATGATGCTGCATGTATTCATAGTTTTGGTGTTCAGCCCATAGACATGCATTACTATATCTGTAGGCATCATTGTGTAAATTGTGTACATTTTCTGTAGGTTATTCCCTAGGGAACTACACTAAATTGCTCATGACTTTTGAATGCCAGTGGATATTGACACAATTCAAAATGTATTGCATAGATAGATAAAGCCGCTTTCATGAAATGTCAATGCCATTTATGTATCTGACTCTAGCTATGAACTATGTTGAAAAGTCCCACTACTTTTTGGACACCCCTTGTAATATGCTTTAATTTAAAAAGATATAAACAAAAGCTTTTAATTAGTATTGAAAAAGATATATTTTATATCTGTAATATATTTCTATTAACATAAACCATTTTTAAGCAACAATTTTTTTGCAAATAAAACTAAATCAACATTAAATAGACAATTTTTGAAAATTGGACATGATTAACAGTCAGTTTGAGTATGTATATAGTCTTTAAAACACCTTTAGAAGATGGCCTACACTACTGTATATGTGTTGCATGTTCAAATTAAGGTTCAGTTTCTTAATTTGCAAAGCTTCAAGTATAGATCAGTTTAAAGTCAGAGTTTTTATGGTCTATAATGTTAACTAAATCAATTAGCTTACTCATTTAACACTTATCATAACTGAGCAAGTGTTTATATATAGCTGATTTTTTTAGCCACTTTTATTTGGCCCTGTTGTATATACATCTTTTGTTTTCCCAACATAAAATCCTGTAAAAATAAGCTAGTACTATATCACTAATATAAGCATTTGCAAGCAAAATGCCAGCCAGTTATTCTTGCAGTTTGCCACAATTTTGCTAGGATTTAGTTACCTTTTAATTTTCTTTCTGAATGCAATTTTATTAATTTAATCTATAAAGCTTTTTTAAATGATCAATAGTATTATTTGTTGTATTGTATAAGCCTTGTATTTCTTTTTATATGAAGATCAAAACTCTATTAATATTTCTTTGTATGAATAATAAAGCTTTAAAGAATAAATAAGACTGCTATTCTTTTTGAAGCTGAAAAAGATCAGATTGTTTTTTTCTGAAATCAATCGCATACCTAGATAGATAGATACCAATAGACCATTTTTAGTATATGGACAAGCAAGATTTTCATTTTTACAAGCTAGTATATGGAAATGTTTTATTAATAAGCAGCCTTATATATGTATGTAAATATGAAAATATGACAAAATGCAATGTTATATGCTGAATTGGTATAAACCATGTCACTATCAAACAACTTTGATATAATGTAGTTTAATGTTGAATAGTTAATTGTAATTCTGAAGACTGTTTAAGAGTGATTAAGGTTGTTTAGGACAATTTATAGACACTGGTTAAGCATATGCTGCACTGAAATGGAACTTAATAAATTGTACACAGTATGTATATTAAAAAATGTGCATTATTTGCAGAAAATACATGAATGAAAAATCCCTAAATGTCATCAAACTTTATGCAGTTTTTTTATTTTCCTAAGTGTTCTTATCATTAGCATTATCAGCACTGGTCTTATCATTACTTGATATAATGGCTGCAATATGCTAGGAAGCCTGGCTAAGACAATCAGTGGAAGAGCTCACCTTACTGACTTTGAGAATCCTCACCTTACTCACTTTGAGAATCCTCACCTTACTCACTTTGAGAATCCTCACCTTATCACTTTGAGAATCTTCACCTTACTCACTTTAAGAATCTTCACCTTACTCACTTTGAGAATCTTCATCTTACCCACTTTGAGAATCCTCACTTGACTCACTTTGAGAAGCCTCACCTTACTCACTTTGAGAATCTTCACCTTACTCACTTTTAGAATCTTCACTTTAATCACTTTGAGAATCTTCATCTACTCACTTTGAGAATCCTCACCTTAATCACTTTGAGAATCTTCACCTTACTCACTTTAAGAATCTTCACCTTACTCACTTTGAGAATCTTCACCTTACTCACTTTGAGAATCTTCATCTACCCACTTTGAGAATCCTCACTTGACTCACTTTGAGAAGCCTCACCTTACTCACTTTGATAATCCTCACCTTACTCACTTTGAGAATCTTCACCTTACTCACTTTTAGAATCTTCACTTTAATCACTTTGAGAATCTTCATCTACCCACTTTGAGAATCCTCACTTGACTCACTTTGAGAAGCCTCACCTTACTCACTTTGATAATCCTCACCTTACTCACTTTGAGAATCTTCACCTTACTCACTTTTAGAATCTTCGCTTTAATCACTTTGAGAATCTTCATCTACCCACTTTGAGAATCCTCACTTGACTCACTTTGAGAAGCCTCACCTTACTCACTTTGAGAATCCTCACCTTACTCACTTTGAGAATCTTCACCTTAATCACTTTGAGAATCTTCACCTTACTCACTTTAAGAATCTTCACCTTACTCACTTAGCGAATCTTCACTTTAATCACTTTGAGAATCTTCATCTACCCACTTTGAGAATCCTCACTTGACTCACTTTGAGAAGCCTCACCTTACTCACTTTGATAATCCTCACCTTACTCACTTTGAGAATCTTCACCTTACTCACTTTGAGAAGCCTCACCTTACTCACTGAGGTTCCAGGGGCTAAAAAACAGATGAATTGCCAATTGCAGAGCAGCAATCAGCGCCAGCTAACAGCCGGCATGGAGCGAGTGCGGCCCCGGCCACGCCTAGAACTGGCTGTCGGGGGCATCGGCCGGCCCTCAGTAGTCCTTGGCCAGCACAATCAGCACAATCAGCAGCAGCAGCAGCATCAACAGTTGATGCCGGCGGTTGGCAAGTTATTATTGCCGGACGACGCCACTGAGCGACAGTTTAGCGTTGACGATCTGGAAGATCTAGGCGAGATTGGCCGCGGCGCATTTGGCGCAGTGAACCGGATGCGCTACACCCCCACCGGAGTCGTGCTGGCCGTTAAACGGATCCGATCAACTGTAGACGAACGGCAGCAGAAGAATATGCTGCTAGAATTGAATGTAGTTGTCAATTGTCAATGCGAATTTATAGCCCGCTCATATGGCGCACTGTTTAAGGAAGGCGACTGCTGGATCTGCATGGAATTGATGGATACTAGTCTGGATAAGTTCTACAGGTTCGTTTTTGTTCGAGCAATTTTGCGCCTGTAATTGCCACAACGCACTAATCATAGTAATGAATGCTTCTCTCTCAAAAGTATGTTGACCCCACCCAAAGAGGCACGATGAGATGGTTAGAGTCGCTACATGTATAACGTGAGCGTGTGCCTGAGTACATATCCGCGTGATTATTCTTGCCTGTGAATCGAATTGAAAGCCAAAGATGTCAGCTGGCATTAGTCAAATAAATTGAAAATCGAATAAAATATCAACATCGCTACCCTACCCTGTAGGCCTGTACATTTCTGAGCCTGTCTAACCTACAGAAGCTGCATAATAATAATAATTGGGCCAGATATGTAACGGACAGTTCAGTAACATCTGAAGGCTGCGTACGGCTGTTTAGTCCAAGGACTGAGGGGGGGGGGTCGCTACGCACAACCTCAATTACCCCAGCAAATGCTGGCACCCATTTTACAGCTGGGTGAACTGAAGCAATGCAGAGTTAAGTTGCTCAAGGACCGGGATTGGTAATCGAACCCCCGACCTTCTAGTTGTGAGTCCTACGCTCTGACGGTCTTAACCACTAGGCTACAACCCCCTCCTGCAGTAAGTCTGGAGGCTCAATGTCTACAGATTACTTAAATTTAAAAAATTGATAAAGTTTAAAAATACCAAGAATACCAACCAATTATTATTACAATTATTAAAAGCTAAATTATCAAAATATGAAACTTAATTTAAATTATATCCAGTGCAGAGACTGGGTGCTAATTTTGTTTCCGGAGTCCGAATTCAGGATGTCATGAAAGTGATGCTAATATGAGCAGACTTTATGATTGGTTTAGTATAGCATTCTTATTAATAGACCTTTTGCCTAAGTGGAAAACTAAGTTGATTGAAACTTCTGAATTCTGTAGATTTACAGTTTGTTTTGTCTTCTATAAGTACATGATTCCAGATCTGTTAAATTACGTTTACTTACCTGTTACCTATAATTACAATTAACTACCACCACCTGCAGAATTGTCTACCACCATCTGCACGAGGCCATCCCGGAGGTTGTAATCGCTCGGATCGCTTTGGCAACAGTTTCGGCGCTGGACTATCTTAAAGAGAAGCTAGGCATGATGCACCGAGACGTGAAGCCCAGCAACATCCTGGCTGACAGGCGGGGCCGGGTGAAGCTGTGCGACTTCGGTATAGCCGGCAAGCTGGTTGACAGCATAGCCAAGACCCGCGACGCCGGCTGCCGGCCCTACATGGCGCCAGAACGAATCGATCATCAGCGCATGACCGAAGGCTACGACGTGCGCAGCGACGTCTGGTCGTTAGGCATCTCGTTGTACGAACTGTGCACCGGCCGCTTCCCCTATAGACAGTGGGGCACAATGTTTGAGCAGCTGGAACAGGTGGTGAAGAGCGATCCACCTAGGCTAACCGATATTCGCTACTCCGAGGAGGCCCGCAGTTTTGCTAATCTCTGCCTAACTAAAGACGTCAAGAAGCGGCCAAAATACCGGCAATTGTTGCAGCATCCGTTCCTATTGGAGAGCGCCGCTCTCGACGCCGACGCCGATATTGCCGCCTACTTCTGCAGCGTGCTGAACCGGACGCCGGAGGAAGCCCAACTGGCTGACCTCCTGGCCGCTGTACACGTTGCTTAAGCTGTTCCTAATTAATACGTACACCTGTCTTCTTTTCGTAATTAAAGAAGAGTGGTGTAGTTTTCTAAAATTCTACTTAAACCTTGCTTGAAGTATCTTCCTACTGTAAGTACAAATCTAAGGATAGTTTAAACAATTTTAAAGAAGTTTCCAATCAACTCTGTTAAACCTCTGAAAGATATTTTGGTATAGCTTTTAGTGACACTTGTTTAATTGAAAGTTTGTCATTTTTTCACTTTGAGTCTATCTACCTACTATTAGTAGAACAACGGTCGGATATTTTTGTGTATATTCAAAAACAAAAATTTATTAAGCCACCCCGAGTCATCCAGCTGAGTCATGCATTGATGCATTACGCATACTTGTGCAACTTTACCTATAACTCTGATCGATTTCCTTACCATTTGGGTAACACATTTTTAAAGAAACATATGATTACATTATTCCATTATGTACTGCTTTGGTAAGCCCATTTTATTAAGTGATTAATTGATCTCAACGTTTTCTATTACAAAACATTCTATTATTTTTAATAAACATGATATAATGCTGCACTGTTTGGTGTTTCTTCGGGCGGTATATTTATTATTAGGTGATTAGCTAACTGCCCACTAGCCATTAGCTTTCATAGTTTTGGATAGTAAAGAGGCGCTTAGTCAGATAGCCTTGATTAGTCATTTTCTATTTTTAGCTCATGGCTTTTGCTCGCCTGCGCGGGGCTATAGGGGCTTAAGCGCAAGATAGAGGAGAGGCGAGGGCAGACTATGACTCATACTTAGGCTTGAAAAATTGTGGGGTTAGAAAGATCTGATTCACCACTGTTATTAGCTTTAAGCCTTTAGCTTATCTATTCAGCTAGCATATATAGATCCCTTAGTCCTGAAAGCGGTATCCTAAGTCTGATAAGAACTGTTTAGATTAGTCTTAGAATCAGATGTTTAATATATTGGTTGAATATTGTACACACAAAGAGCTTGCTTCTATATTTATTCTCTAATTGTTTTTTTACTGGTTTACTGGTTTACACAAGTGCACCGTAGTCCTTAAAGACACATCATAGTCATTGTATTTGCTTTGCACAAAATAAGCTTTCAATATCTTCTATTTTGTTTCATGCCTGTGATATTGGAAAGTTAAGAAATCTCGTTCATGAAGAACTCGTTCATGAGTCCGGAGTTTCACATAGTTGAGGTGTTTCTCACGTTTATTCATTCAAGCTTTCTTCTCTTCACACAGTTCAACAGTTTTGTATTATTCAACATATTCAGACTCCAGAGCGCAGGGCACTTTCATGCTTGATTAGTGTGTCATTTTGCTCGTTTATATTAATTAATAGATTTTCATATTTTTGACAAGACCAAAAAAAAGCTAGTCGTCCGCTATGCAGATCAATTTAAATGTCTTTTTATTTGCAAATACACAGCCTGGAAACATTGAAACTTGCCCCTTTGTTTGGTCTATCTGTCATTGTTGATAAAATTTTGTCTTTATTCTTGGCTTCTTAAGATATACTTTTTAGATATAGATTAAAGATTTAGAATACTGAAATGCTAATCACCAGTTTATCACCAGTTTAAGATCAACAGAGAAATATAAAGATAATCGCACTAATTGTATCTTTCATGACAGAAAGTCATCCTTTGTTTAACAAAAGCAGCAGTACCAAGCAGTAGAATGGCAGACCCATCTGGTGCCTCAGCCAACACGGCAGCGACAGCTGGTAGTGCCTTCGTAGAAGGCATCGGCTCTGAGGTTGTCGTCTGCCTCTTCATCCTGCTTGCTGGCCTAATCCTTGTGGCTGCTTGGCTATCAACGTACGTGCCGCAGGATATGCGACCTATTGCTGTGTTCGTGTTTGAAAATTTTGGCCGCTACAGACCTGGCGAGCAGCAGCAGCAACCGCAGCAGGTAGCGACCGCGCCGCTGCCTCCCGCAGCAATCACTGGTCCGGCTCCTATTCCAACAGCTGCTGCTGAAGCTCCGAGCGCTTCAACAGCAACAACTGAAACTCCGTCTAGCAGTGCGTCGCCATCCTCTGACACTGCTCGCATCGCGACGCCACCCTCTGACACTGCTCGCACCGCGACGGAGCCTGCGACAGTGCCAGACGCTGCAGCTGATGCTGGCGACACCACCGCCATTGATACTCCAGCTGCAGCCGCTGCGGTCACCACCGATCTGGCCGCCTATGATGTTGACGTGCTGGAATCAGACGGCGACCTTGACCCAGAGATGCGCGAACGCGTCGAGGACGTGCTTAACGAGTACACCCAGGTTATGGAGGCTAAGAACGATTCGGAACTGCGAAATCGACGATTAAAGTATTTTAATTGCCTGCTGACCCAGCCGGCTGACTCTGATGCCAGCGCCAGCGTTGCCTCAACTTCTGGGGCTGGAACTGGCGCGGCCGCTTCTCCTGTCTCTGCATCTGATACTCCGGCATCAGCTGTTGCCGTTGGAAGCGAAGCTGCTTCATCATCGATTTTCGAATCGTCTTCCGCGATGCTGTCCGCAGCTCCTGCTGCCACCGTTGATGCAGCGTCCGCCGCTGCGCCAACATCGTCGGCGACTGCATCTTCGAGCCGACCACCGGGCAGTCTGCTACTCAGATTGAAATACTTTAACGACGATCTGCGTACGGTTGTAGCCTTGCCGAACGAGTCTATTGCAAATTTTAAACGGTTAGTCGCTAGTTGGTGAAGTTTTGGATTGATGTTTGATTTTTAGGAGTTTACATTAAGGTACGATGTACTAATGACCTAGGTATTATTCCGTTGAAAATATGCTTTCTGATAGCAACAATTTGAGTCCTTGTTCCTTGCTTAAAACACTTGTCTGCATGGAATCCGATATCGTTCATGTCATCCTAAAGATCCTGCAATATGAAAATAATATATTTATTAACACCTATATATCCCATTCCAGGAAGCACTTCCAAGTAGAAATGTCGCGCAATATGAACATTCGTCTCATCTACAACGGTCGCGAGCTCAAAGAGGGCACAGATTGTACCTTGGCCAGCTACGCCATACCCGAGGAGGCCACCATTCATTGTCTCATCACCGAACGAAATACGAGTGCCAACGAGGAGTCCGGAGCTGCTGCTGCCTCTGGTGGTGGCGGCGGTGCAGCAGAAGGCGACGGCGTCGGACCATTGGAAGGTCAGGGCGACATTGGTAGCTACATGTTTCCACTATTTGGCGGCATCCTTGGTATTATCTGGTACTGCCGGGTCTGCTACAAAGCCTATTTTAACTTCATGTCAACTATGGCACTTGGCGCCGTTACCCTACTGTTTTTTGCTGCCTTCTTCGCCTCCTGGTCAGCTCGGCCGCCCAGGCAAACTGGTCAAATACACGTGCATAGAATTAACCTGGACGCGCAGCAGCAGCAACAGCAGCAGCAGCAAGACCAACAAGCGTGAAGATTTCTGACCGACTTGAATGGGACAAAAGTTGGATCAGCAAGTCTAGTTTAATAGAAGATTCTCTGCCCGATCTTTGTCAATTTCAATGTCATATTGTGATTCTTTTTGATTTGCACCGTTGAGTTTGAAATGAGATTAGCAACAAAACTCGTTTGTAAGCTCGTCTGGACGTTAGTGACGGTCAGCTAGAATGTTCGAGCTAGGAGCTACGAGTAGTTGAAACTTTACCCAGCCTATTGGTCAAAACTCAAAGTCCCGGTTGCTCCTATATTTTAATATTTTTTCCATCGCCTAGTAAAGCAAAAAGCTTTCATTCTCTTTTTTCAGTTCCTTTGGTAGCTTCGGTTATTGCTATTGTTGTACCTCTTATTTGATAATCAAAAAAGCAAAAATCTGTTTTTCTGGCTGTACGTTAAGGTTTATTACATTATTGTGTTTGATTTCGTTTTAGTTTTCTCTTTAAAAATCATTTAATTAAGGTGCATATTTCGGTATAAATACTTCTGCAAATTACAGACAGAGTGGAAGGTAACACCTTAACTGCAGCCATTCATGATCGATTCATTAATTCTATTTCATTATTATTCACTATATACAAGGTAATGGGTTTGTAAATTCTAATGTATATATATATATATATACATACTTAAGTGGATGTCATTACCACTGCCCGTGTACTATGTACACAATCTTAGATTATTCAAGTCTCTTCTGAACTAAAGCTAGAAAAATTAGTATTCACCAATTTTCGACTGTGACTCGATTGTAATTGCTAAAAACATATTACAAAAAATTAAAGATTTATTTTGGTTCCGACCTCGATCGCACAGGCCTTTAACTAATCGTGGTATTTCTTCTGTAAATATACGAGCATATTTGTTTCTACTGTTTAAATTTCTTTTTAACTATATATTGAATCTATTTTTGTGTTTAATTACTAAATCTATAATATGAATTTGCAATAATTAGACTTTAATCATTAACGTCTGTCAAATTGTGAGCTAATAAGTTCTTGCTAAATAAAACAAATCAACTAGTACAACAGCAATAGAAGAAAAAAGCGTGATTTAAATATCGACCTGTGCCTGGGTCGTGTTGGGTAATTTTTTAAATGGAATTTCTGCTTTCAAAACGCAAATTCCTGTTTAGGTATGCCAGTTTTTTCACTCGTCTTCAACGCTTCAACTTTATATTCAATGCATGTTTTTTAATCAATGAGTTTTGACCGAATTAATGTAATTAACGTGTGTACGTGTGCTATAAGTATTTTAAAAAAATGTTTGCTTTTTTTCTTGAGCCACTACTGCACTGCAACAAGCACCATCTGAGGGTTAATTAATTACTCACAACTGTCAATGTGTACTTGAACACTCGAGGTTCCTAACAAAAGACCTAACCGGCTACTAATTAATATATATATATATATATCGCCTTTTTATTTGAAAAGAAAGCTTAGGTCTCCGTGTTCTGATTTGCCCTAAAACCTACTCTGTAAGCCTATATATTAAGAACACTTGTTTCCAATTCCTTCCTGTCTGTCTGTCTGTCTGCTGTCTGTAAGTCTGTGTTTACTGTGTTTATTGTAGATAAACGCTTGTTGGAAATCGGGCCAATATCTGTGTGACATTGCCCTTTATGAACGATGTTACTTCTTGGTGTTTTAATTGCTGCTTTATTTCTGCAAATATTGCATAGACAGATTGTAACGCGTTATTTTTCAATATTAAAGTACTTGATCATAATCATAAGATCATAAGATTTAATCATAAGTTAGAAACTTAGGATTCATTAGTTACCGCAGCTAGATTTTTATATCAGTATCAGATCCTAATTTATTTTATTACGTCATTTTCGTAGAGAACTCCCACTGTCTAATTGATATTTATGTATTTAATTCCTTTGTCCTATGTTGCCCTATCGTTTCTAACTGTACTGTAGAACTTTTTTGCATGCAAACCGGTTTTTTCCGGTTTAGAAACCAGTGTTATGTAAATGTAAACCCTATATAAACCCGGGGCTTCGACTACCAATTAAACAAACCTAAACCTTGCGCTGTCCTCTCTGCCCCCTTTTGGCCTTCCAGTCGTCCTCTCTCAGTCACGCATTAAGCGCGTGATCCCTACTAGACTAGTGTTGTGTACAGGGCCAGGCTACCAGGCTTTTTTACTGGTCTAGAACACAGATACTATAAACACTAGCGCTTGCCTCTAGCGCTTGGAACCCGCGAATCGGCTGCAGAGGTGAGAGCTTTCAGCCGCAACAGCTGTTCTCGGCGCAGAATCTGGTAGCCGAAGGTTGCTCTGCCACAGCACTGGCAGCAGGCAAGTCGCAGGCTCGGCTGCAGATAGATTGCTAATTGGCCCCAGCACTGGAGGGTACATGTCGTCTGCCTCTTCATCGTTTATCAGTCCTTTGCACAGAGGGTAGCTGGTCTATTTGAACGAGCCGAGGCAGCATCAACTCTTGGTGTGGGATTGCGTCCCAGCGAAAACAGATGTCTTGCACATCCGTGGCACTTTGTAAGGCAGCAGTAGGCCTCGTCCATAAAGTGCAAGCTGAACACACGGAGGCCCCGTGATTTAATTGTTTATAAAGGTCAATATCCACGCTCCTGCAGTAGCTGCTGCCAGCGCTTCGCCAGTGTCATCTTTTGGTAATTTATGCATTCGCAACGGATTTTTCTTTCTCGGATGTTAATAGCACTAGTACAAAGCTCGTGCAAGTGGGAGCACAGCAGTGGTTCGAATCAAAACATTTCTCGAGTACAAGATTAGATAGAAAAGCTAGTATGCACTCGAACTTTCTTTAACTCTGACTCTTGTCCTGTTCATCTATATAAGCTTGTATTTAAGCACGATTCGCCACCCCCAAATTTTCTAACCCACAACCTCTCAACCCCCACCCCTAACCCAGGCTAGCTATGTGCAGTCCTTTATTTTCTATCCCACCACCAGTGGGCCTAAATTATCGATCCACTCACCCTGCCTTATACGAAACTGATATTAACCCTATTCCAGACTACCCCCCTTCCTCCACTTTGAAAGATAGCGGCATTGCACACTGTCTGTCGCGTCTTAATGTACACCATTACTGCACAAAACAAGTTAGTTGTTTATGGCGTTAGCAAAACGATGTCTTAAAAACAGTCACTCGATTTGTCTAATTTAGCAAATAATACTGTTGCTTCCTTTCATTGCTACTAAGCAGAAAGTAGAATAAAAAACTTGCCCAGAAAATTAGCCTGAGTGGCCTATCTAGTGTTTATAGTATCTGTGGTCTAGAACGTGTTTGCGGGCGTGTGAAAGCTATGGAGAGAAGGAGTGGAGTGAAAAAGGGCTGAGTGAGGGACTGAGTGAGGGTAGGTTCTAAATGTACAGTGTGGAACGTTTCGCGTCTCGTGTTGGGCAGGGTGGGGTTGCAAGTCACATGATCAGCTAGGGTTGAGAGGAAATGGGGTGGGGCTGGCCCCAGCCTTCATTTCATTGCGCACGCGGAGGGGGTAGAAAGGAGAGGGCAAGGCCAGGGTTTGCAGTGTTTGCTTGCTGAACTGAACGCGAGATTTTCCTTCCCTTTCCAAGCGCCGCCCCACGTCTCTCTGTGCCTAGACCTTAGAGAAATAATTTGCAGAATTTTTCGCCTACGTAGGAGCATTGGTCTGTGTGTTTCTTCTGTGTGCCCGATTTCAACGAACGCCTCCCCTTCTATTTTGGCCAATCACATGCCCTTTAATGGTTCTTCTTCCCCCTATTGTACATATATGCTAGTTATTCTATATAACCAACTGAAGTGTGCAGTGTAGCAAGCCTTCTTGTCTCGTATTTCCAGCCGGGAGAACCCAACTCCGGTTTGTAAAAAAGAATAAGCAACCTCAACTGTACAATCAGATTGTCTGATTCAACGGCAAACAAAGGTGAACATCAAACCTGTCAGCTACTACCGACAAGTAGTTAATAATTAATTATGCGAACCAAGCAGTGCGCGATTCGGCGCGTGGCAAACAGTGAGGAGGAAGACAATACTGAGGCAACGTTAGTTGCGCCTCAGTTGCCTGAGCCACTGTCGCAGCCCCAAACGCCTACTCTGACTACTACTATAATTAATGGTCAAGGCCAGCAGCAATTGGAGGACGGCACTGTGGTTGTGCAACCGGAAGCCGTTGCTGAGACTGGCAATAGCCAAGTTGCCTGCTTCGATCAGGCCTCGTCCGGTGCTCGATGCGCCGCGCCAGGAATTTACGACACCGTTAAGTGCACCGCTTGTGGAAAGAAAGTCAATCCTTACAATGGCACTATGGATGTAAGTGTGCAATAATTTTTTTTTCACTTTAAAACTGTTATCTACTACTTAGTGAATATGAATACTACTCAAAAGTTTGTTTTTCCATCTTCATTCAGGTGCATCCGCTACTAAAAGTGCTGGTGTGCCAGAAATGCTATAAATTCTACGCGTCTGGCCACTTCGACTCGGACGAGCAGGGCAAAGAGAACCAGTGTCGCTGGTGCGGCGAAGGCGGCTCATTAATCTGCTGCGACAATTGCGAGCATTCATTCTGCCGCACTTGTATTAAACGCAATCTTGGTCGCAGCGCTCTGCAGGATATTGAAAGCTTGCCGGACGAGTCTGTTTGGCTTTGCTACGCCTGCGATCAGAGCTCACTAAGGCACCTACAGGAGGAAGCCGTTGTTGTTATTAAAACTGTTAAAGAGCACTTTCTGGTACGTTGTATTTCTTCTAGAAGCTCGGGGACAAAAAGGGGAGCGAGGGGAGGGCGGCGAGTAGACAGGAATAGAAGGGCTCGAATGAGGTAGACAGGAATGGGAAGCAAAGACGGGAAGTCTAGTTTTCTCAAACGTGCTGAAAATACGAGAGATTTAGGCTCAGCTGGAGATATGCGCACAGTATTGCTCGCGCAACAAATTGGAAAACTTGCATCACCCTCCTCTAAACCCCAGCCCAGTCATTCTCCTCAGTATATGTCAGTTGATTGCCGTGTGAACGATTGCCAGATGGGCTAGACTAGATGGGAGACGGAAAGGGTTAGACTAGATGGAAAGGTTGGACTAGATAGGAGGCAAACAGGAAGGGAGAGTCGGAGACCCGAAAGCAGTGGCATAGCCAGGGGGGCCCAATCGCCTAGGGGGGTGGGGTTGGGCGCGGCGGGTACCAAAAACGGGTCGCCATCATAAGCTCGAAAAATCACATCGTCGAAACAGGGCTCCATCACAAGCTCGAAAAGTCATAAGCTCGAAAAATCACATCGTCGAAAACTGAATTAGCAGCGGGGGCCATCACAAGCTCGAAAAATCACATCGTCGAAAAGCATCCACCATCACAAGCTCGAAAAGTCATTAGCTCGAAAAGTCACATCGTCGAAAAGTTTAGCAACCACCATCACAAGCTCAAAAAGTCATAAGCTCGAAAAGTCACATCGTCGAAAAGTTTAGCAACCACCATCACAAGCTCGAAAAATCACATCGTCGAAAAGTTTAGCAACCACCATCACAAGCTCGAAAAGTCACATCGTCGAAAAGTCTAGCAACCACCATCACAAGCTCGAAAACTCACAAGCTCGAAAAATCACATCGTCGAAAAGTTTAGCAACCACCATCACAAGCTCGAAAAGTCATAAGCTCGAAAAGTCACATCGTCGAAAAGTCTAGCAACCACCATCACAAGCTCGAAAACTCACAAGCTCGAAAAATCACATCGTCGAAAAGTTTAGCAACCACCATCACAAGCTCGAAAAGTCATAAGCTCGAAAAGTCACATCGTCGAAAAGTCTAGCAACCACCATCACAAGCTCGAAAACTCACAAGCTCGAAAAATCACATCGTCGAAAAGTTTAGCAACCACCATCACAAGCTCGAAAAGTCATAAGCTCGAAAAGTCACATCGTCGAAAACTGATTTAGAAACCACCATCACAAGCTCGACAAGTCATAAGCTCGAAAAATCACATCGTCGAAAAGCTTAGCAAACATCATCACAAGCTCGAAAAGGCACAAGCTCTAACCCTAACCCCAAGGCACTAACCCTAACCCTAAGGCACCAGTACCCTAGCCTAACCCTGAAACATAACCCTAACCCCAACCCTAACCTAACCCTAAACCCTAACCCTAAGGCACAAGTTCTAACCCCAACCCTAAACTTAACCCTAAGCCCTAACCCTAAGGCACAAGCTCTAACCCTAACCCTATTCAAGCTTGTGATGGTGGTTGCTAACCTTTTCGACGATGTGACTTTTCGAGCTTGTGATGGTGGTTGCTAAATTTTTCGACGATATGATTTTTCGAGCTTAGGACTTTTCGAGCTTGTGATGGTGGATGCTTTTCGACGATGTGATTTTTCGAGCTTGTGATGGCCCCCCAAAAACCATGAGGCAATTGAGTGCCTGCGGCGCCAAAATAAGTGCCTGCGGCGCGCTAAAGTGAGTGCCTGCGGCGCTAAAATGAGTGCCTGCGGCGCCAAAATGAGTGCCTGCGGCGCCAAAAGTGGCAATGGCATAAGGCATGGCCAGCCAGGCCAAACCGCCACCCCCCAATTGAAATTCCTGGCTACGCCACTGAGAGGGACTGGCGGGAAGGGAAGAGAGGGGGGAAACATATAGAGCTCTGCAATGATTTCCTTTCAATTAAATACTATACTAACTAATCCTATTTGCTTTAACGCTTTCAGGAGGCAAGCAAACGCTCTGAGAAGCAGAAAGTGGCCCAAGCAAAGAAAACGGTTGCCGCACCTGCTCCTCCTAACTCGGCGCCACTGCAGCTGCAGCCTCTGCCACTGCCCCAGCTGCAGACGATCCGTCAGGACCAGCTGCCAGTTCTAGTCGCTGCAACTCCAGCAATCGCCTACGGCAGCGTTCGCGGCGGAGTTGGCGTTACTAGCAACGCCACCATTGCTGGCATGCAGCTGGATTTGAGTTCGGTGCCAAAAGTCACTTCTAGGATGCCGTATACTACTGTAGGTAATCAGCCTCTGCAACCGCATCGGCAGTTGACCCAGCAGCACAATCAGGTTGGCTCGCAGCTGCACAATCGTCATCAATTGCAGCAATTGCAACAGATGCAGCAACAGCAACGGCGGCAGCAGCAGCCGCAGCAGGTAGCGGCGCCAGCAGCAGCTGCCGGCCAAGCTAGTGTAACCCAGCGCACCGAGCTGTGGTACAAGCAGAATGTTCGCATAGAGACAATCCTATCCGACATCGAATCCGTTGACGTGCGCAATATTGGCACAGCGCTTAATGCCACAGTGTCCCTATTGCAGGGTATGATGCGCCAATACAGCCGGTTCATGCAGGATCTCACTGCCGCCACTACTCTTGCAGACAAGTCGCAGATTGTATCCCGATTTAAAAGCGCCTACCGGATGCACCTGTTCCTACGGCTTGGCAAACTGCGCAGCCTTATCGCCGAGGAGGATAAGCACGCCCAGCGCAGGAGTGGCAAAACCAGAGGATCCGTGATCGATTTAACTGGGCCTTCGGCTGCGACCGTTTCGCGACCCGTGCACCAGCCAGGTCTGCGGATTCCGCAGTCTCGGCCGGCGCCTCCTGCACAGCCTATTATTCATCAGTCAGCAGGGCCGGTCGTGTCGCGCCATCAGCAGCAGCAGCAGCAAGCGCAGCAACGTCGCAGCATTCAGGCGCAGCGCCAAGCTCCGTGTCCAACACCCGAGAGGCCAGCAGCGGTGCCTCCCGATATGGTTGTCGTGCTGAGCGACGATGATGACGATGAGGAGAACAATAATAACGGCGGTGTCAGACACGACGGCGCTGTTGAGTCATCGGACAAAGAGGCCCAGCAGCAGTCTGAGGAGGCGCCCGCGTCGGTTGCTCCACCAGTGACTGGCGGCGGCAAGCCTGCAGCCATTCTTGAACTGCTTGAGGCGCGCAAACGGCGTGAAAAATGCGCCAGAAAGCTGCAACAGCCACGTCGAATTCCTGCCGCCGAGGCCGAATCTTCTGCAGCCTCGGCGGCGTCGCCATCGATAGATTCGGCTGCCGACGAAGTGACTACGGCGAACGGCGACACTAATAGCAACGAAGCTGACGCTGTGCAGGAAGACACGTCGCCTCCTGATCCTGACCAGACTGCCAGCGCCGTGAAACGACGAATCGCGTCTGCAGACGAGGCCGAAGCCGCTATGGAAGATGCCGCAGGGATTGGAGATGGGGACTGGTCAGATTCGGGACCGCCAAGCGAGAAGCGGCCGCGGAATCAGCTTCAAGAGATCAATACGGAACCGGCGCATGACGTTGCGACAGCATCGGCAGCCGCAGGGAGTTCAGCCGCTTGATGAGATCTGGGTATCTAGTAGACTTGATTTTATTACCAATCATAATAGGTGCAATTTTATCTGTCTGATAGTTGATTTTCATTGAAAATTAAAGCATGGCTGATTAATCTGTGTCTCTTATTATCAACTGTTTATCAACGTTTTCATGTTGTAACTTCTCATATTTGTTTGGCATCTTTGCGTTTTCAGCGTTTTTCTTTCGTTGTTTTTATATTAATATGGTGTAATAGATTTCTAAGAGTGAGCCCGCTAGAATCCAGATCACTGGTTTGGCCCCTGTACAATATAGCCCCAATCCTGTATAGGCGAGTGACGCATTGCAGCAGCATATCTTATTATCCTACCTGTTGTTTCAAAAATCTAACTGCTCACAATACTCCCCGCTCTAGTTATGTAAGTATAATAAAAATGACTGTTTATTTGAAGTGTATTTGCTAACCTTCTGCACTGTTATTACTTGTAATAACAATCTGTTTTGTTGCCTACTCTGTATTTGATTTGTCCAATTATCTAGCTTGTCCCGCACTGCACAAATTAATGCACGGATTTAGTTAGTTTGCAGGAAATTCTGTGTAATTGTTTCGCTAAGGACATTATACTTCACTATAAGTACATAGTTCGATATGCATATGAGTAATTGATCTCAGTGGCACAAAGTTTGCGTTTCAATTGCATAACATTGCGTACTATAATTACCCCTATCCATCAAAACTAATGTCCTATTGAAAACAATACAATACATGCTTTTAGGATTTTAAAAGTATAAGCTTCTAAAAGTACGAAATTTGTGACATGTGTTTCCCTGCAGTTAAAATTGAATAAATCACTACGTATTCACTTTTCGCTAATTAATTAACTATAATACAATTTACCTAGCACAAACAAAGAATTCAGAAATCCAGGTGACAGTTTCAGAAAATTTCCTTATTCAGTTTGGATCGGTAGAAACTCCTACGACTATCTCGGCTATGTAAAGTTTTCTTTGCTTAAGACTAGACCAGTCTTAAGGCTTAGAACTCAAAGCAGGTATTTCTTTAATACTTCATTGTTCTTTTTTTCTAACCAATTTCATCCATATTTTTGTGTGACATCTGCTTGCTCTGTTTATAAACATTTACGTGTTTTTATAAACGAAGTTAGTTCTTGCATTCTTATGCGGCGGCACCGTGAGTGCACAATATAGCTTTGTAAAATAATACAACATCTGCGTGTTCTAATTTGATGTTGCTTTATAAAATATAAATCAAATCTAACGTATAAACATTTTACTGCGAATACTATTGCTGTGGATGAATACACAACTCCCAGTTATAAATCGTAAATGGCAGAATAAAATGCATTTTTTTTAAATATTGTTTATGCCTCATTATGTTCTACAATAAGCGTATACGTATACATCTACATATACATGCGTATGAGTACATGGTACATGTACGTAAAGTACTGTATGCTCACAATGTCAATACAATAGACCACGTGAATCCGAGATACTGAAGAGCATTCAACAATAATTAGAAAAATACACGTTCTAGTATTTTAGCCAGAGTTTTCTTTGCCAGGGAACATCGTGAACACTTTATCGTGTCCTTTAAAAGTTTTGCGCCATCTTGTGGCGCCCCCGATAAGAACATGCATCATCATACTTGTACATAGACCGTAATACCTGGAGAATTAATTGACAATTCATCTCTTTTATTCATTAAAGGATTACATTAATAATAATTTATTCCGAAACGAAGCAACTGCCGGTTAAGTAGATTATACGTTTTTGTTATAGCCTGTTACAATATTTCCTCATGGATCTTTTTAAAAACAGAAATGCTTCGTAGAATATTGAGAAAAATATTGCGCAGAACAATTATGCTTACTTGTGCAAAAAGCGAAAAGTGTAAAAGAATACTATTGACATACGCGAAAAATATTGCAGGTATCTATTTGTACATTCCATTATTTTATATTCGTAATTCATCTTATCTGAACCCAAATTAATCTTACCTGAGTCAAGAGTCATGACTTATTTTAACTAGTGACGCGGCCCCCGCGTCCCCCGCGGCGACGCCTGCTCCACGTATCGACTTACGAACTATTATTTATGAATAGTATGACCTACCCATCACATGCACTAGAGCACCACATTCTTTAGAAATAAATAATTGGCAACCAAACTGATAAATGACGCTTGCAGTCTAGATATATTTGGTAAATATAATGTGACTATATGCAATATAAATGGCAGAATAAGGCTAAGGCAACCAAACTTTGTGTACAAAGTATATATTTATAACTATGCCAATAATATAGTATAAACCCAAAATGAGACTGGTATAACTTTAGGTTTTGCTTGAATAAAATATTTTTTTTGTGCAATAGAAATACTAGTCTATCTCTAGGAGTATAGCATCTTGACTTTCAAAATTGCATTTTTCAATTAGACCTTGGATATAAGTTTGAATCCTAATACTAGCAAAAAACCTATGTTAGTTTTTTCAGGTTTTTTATGCAATAAGGATCTTGACTTTCCAAATTGCATCTTGAAAATAAACTGTATGCAATTTTGCTTCTTAGTGCTAGCAAAAACTAGCACTATTAAACTAGCACTTCTATATTTTTTATTTTATCCTTAATTTAATTTTAATGACTAATAATGACTAGTTAATTTATTATTATAATTTTGGGTAGATAATATCAATATATATGGCGAAATCCAAAAACATGGGATGAAATTGTAAAACAAATCTGTGGACATTCAATGGAAAGTAATGTATCTAAAAAAGGTTTTTGAAAGATAGATAGGTCTTTAAAAAACAGTTCTAGATAAAAACTATTGTCTTCATGCTTTATATCGTTGAATAAATAAAAAAACCACAAAAAAAACATTTTTTAAGTCTAAGTTGACCAATTCGCAATTCTTTGTTCCACTTTTTTTCATTATTAAACAATTAATTTTAAGACTTGTAGGCCTTAGAGAAGGCTATTTTTTACTACTTACAAAATAGAAAGTAATCTATGTTTTACTTTTTATTCTATTCAAAAAGATGAAGTATTTCTGAGGATTTCAAAGTTTTTCTAAAACCACATAAACTCGCGAAAATTCATACTAATTTAAAGTGCAAAGTTTGCCAGCAAACATCTTTCTCTAAAAGTATATATATCGCTAATTCCTTGTTGCAAAATAATATTTGTTTTCTTTCATTTAAATATCAAATTGCATAGTATTAGTGTTTGTAATACGCCTATATTTAGACTTAAAATTTTGGGTAAAAAATTCAAAATCCAAATCAAATGCTTCCTATATGCTTATTAAGCAACGAAGAACAATGAAATTACACTAAAACATGTATCATCGTGGCATGTACTCGTATGCAGGAAAAAAAGAATTTTCCAAATTGCTTTAGTAGAAGCTGAGTAAAATTGCAATTTTCCAATTCTTATGGGAATTCCAATGTGTTACCCGGCTTCCAAATTAGATGCTTACTGCATGCTCATTAAGCGACAAAGACTATGAAATTACACTAAAACATGTATCACTGCAGCGTGTATGCAGGAAAAAAAGCAATTTTCTGATCCTTATGGGAATTTGTATGTTTAAATAATAAACTTACACATTGAATACAATTTATTGCAAACAAACTCTACAAAATACAGGTTGTCAAGAGTAACAAAAGTGATAAACAAATAAACCCTTAAAAATAATGTTAAATATGTTGTAGAATTATATAGTGTAATAACATTATAAGATAGTTAAAGTTTATAAAATACATTATTATAGTTTTTCTATCATTTTCATTAGAGTCATTTTAGGTCATAATTAAACTTACCATTTTAACAAATCATTTTATTAAAAATAAAGCTATACATAAATAATTTGTGCTTTTATAGACTTTTTACCTTTTAAAAACTTAAATAAATTTATTTTATAGCTTTATTGCTTTCAAATTGCCAAAAAATGAATTTTCATAAAACTTGCCCCTGATTTTTGGATTTCGCCATATATTTTAGATATAACCACTATGCTAATTAGTACAAAGATTATAAGTATCTATTAAACAAATTGAATAGTCAGTTATAATAAATAGCCAAAAATAGAGGTAGGCAGTAGAAGTGTAATATGATAGTATAACTTTTAAAAGAGTAATTTTTTTTAAATAGAAAAAAGTTTATTATCTAACTATAAGTATAGTATAATACTAATATTTCTAATGCTTAGACCCTATTACATTTTCATTTTAAATCCATTGTTTCCTTAGTTTAACTATTTGGTTTGTTTTATGAAAATGCTAAACTTTAAACATAATTTGCAAAATTAGGCCTAACAATTGATATAAAATCCTCATTGAAAATTGATGCAAAGAACACATTGACTCCATTCAAATAACAAAAGCATTTTTCAATTAAAAAATAGGTAATGTTCTGATATAATAAGACAGTATAACAACTTAGGAGAAAATAAATATCTATAAATGCATATAAATATTGACTGCATTAATCATTGTTAAGAATTCATTATGCTATATTACTAATGAAGTATTATATTTTATTATTATTTATTAAGTGTTTTATTGTTATTTAGGTAAGAATCTTTCTTTTTGGTATAAATTTGAACTTTATTTTACCTTTTAATATACACTATAAGATCTCTATTTATTTTAGCATTTACATAAAAGTAGTGTATAGTGGACATTGATATTTGCAATTCAAATCATAAATGTTTAAAAAATGCTGCTTTCATATTGTTTAAATGACATTAAAAAGATAAGTAAGTTGCTTTGACTAGTTCCATTCAAAGTACTTCCCAGAGGTTTCGGGGACAAAAAAGAGTATTTTGCTACCTTTCAGAATTTCTATAAAGTAATTAGTATAACTTATTTGAATTCATTATAGCTGTAAATAAGTTATAATTGAACATTCACAATGAAAGCCTGACAGTAGATGCTCATTATATAGTACTTGTAAAATCAATATAGCATATATTACTTATATATTGCCATTATTACCAACGTAATAGCTATTGATGGTGTCTTTAAAGTGCATGCCTGTACAGTGCCTATAGCATGAGCAACACCAGCTGATTCCCATATTGGTCTGGATACCTGTGCTCTCACATTAATTTAGACAGTCTGCTTGGGACATGAGTCATATATATAATCCCATGAGCAACTCAGCCATCAATCATTGGAACATTCCGCTGCTCCGCTGTGCAGCGCCATGCCAACTGGCGCGCGCACAGTGTCGGGCAGCGCCACTCCAAGCGGCGCTACTCCGCCGCCATCGGAGCAGTTGATCACGCTGACTCCGCCGTCGCCGCTGCCCCCAACGCTGCCACCTTCGCCACCGCCGCTGCTGCAGCCGCAGCAACAACAGCAGCACGCGCCATCCTCCGCCGCCACCGGCGCCAGCAGTCTGGAGTCGGCCGCCTCGCCGGACCTGTTCGAAGCCTGTCGAGCTGGCGACCTGGCTCGGGTCAAGCGGCTGTTAGCGATGGGTCACAGCGCCCTGGCTCGCGACCCAGCTGGCCAGGGCAGCACTCCGCTGCACTTCGCCTCCGGCTTCGGTCGACGCGACGTTGCCGCCGCCCTGCTGCAGAGCGGCGCTCCGGTTAACGCGCGCGACGAAGGCGGCCTGGTGCCGCTGCACAATGCCTGCTCATTTGGCCACTGCGACGTTGTCAATCTGCTGTTGGACTCCGGCGCCGATCCTAATCTGAAGGACAACTGGGGCTACACGCCGTTGCACGAGGCCGCCGCCAAGGGTAAACTGGAGGCCTGCCTGCTGCTGCTGCAGCGGAAAGCGGATCCGTCCGCTAGGAATGCCGAAGGTCGGACGCCGCTCGACTTGGCCGAGGTTGAGGCCAGACAGGTGCTCACTGGTAAGCTTTTAGGAGACTAATCTACCTGCGGGGTGTTTTGCCATTTTTGGATAGGCGTTGGGACACTTTGCCTGGGTTGTGAAGCTCTAGTTGTGCTCAGTTGACAGAGCCAAGAATTCTGCATGAATAAATTCCTGGATTCTGTTTTGAGAAACGGTTCAAACACTCATTTTGGCGCCGCAAGCAGTCACTAACTTTGGCGCCGCAGACAGGGCACTCATTTTGGCGCCGCAGGCAGGGAACTCATTTTTATTTTTATACATTTTTAAATGTCTTAATTTCCGGGTTTTTTCGCATTTTTACTACTGATCAAATTAGTAGCTAGTGTGTAATCTTCCACTTATTTTAAACATACTTTCTCCTCTAATTTGTCTTAGTAATGCATCACTATTATTTGTATAGATAACTGAGTGGCCATACTTCCTGTGTTGAAGGGAGCAGAAATGGCTGGCTATACAGTAGTCACTTCCTGTCGTAGTCCATTAATCATGTCCGGCTTTGTGTCACACGATACTCAGAAGACATGTTCTAAACTTGGACTGTCTTAGTTATCGTGGAATCAATTAGGCCAGTAGGAAGCTATGCATCTTGATAGATCTGATATCTGATGCATATCGCAGGCAGGCAGGCAGGCAGACAGACACAAGACAGACAGGCAGGCAGGCAGACAGACCGACAGACAGACAGACAGACCCATAGACAGGCAGGCAGGCAGGCAGGCAGGCAGACAGACAGACAGACAGACAGACAGGCAGGCAGGCAGGCAGGCAGGCAGGCAGGCAGGCAGGCAGACAGACAGACAGGCAGGCAGACAGACAGGCAGGCAGGCAGACAGACAGACAGACAGACAGACAGACAGACAGACAGACAGAAAGACAGACAGGCAGGCAGGAAGGCAGACAGACAGACAGACAGGCAGGCAGACAGACACAAGACACTAAAAGACTAGGACAAATATATGCAAACCAAGTGGTGGCTCTTATTTGAGTACTTTAGCAGTGTCAAACAATGTCAGCGGTATAATAGCATACGCTCGTAGTTCAGAAAGTCATTTCACTGAGCTGATATCCGGATGTTTCTTCATTTTAATTGCTTTTTAAAGGAGCTGCTCCAGTTCTATTAGAATGCGAAGATTAGCGTTTAAAACAAAGATAACAGTAAAACGGATAGTAGTTCACGACAGATAGGCAGAGTAATTGTCTTTCACGTCACACAAATAATAATACCTGTATGTATAGTGATAAGCATTGAAAAATTATTATTGATAAAAATCCGCATAACTTGGATAGAATCTGTTTTTTGTGCGTCAATTCAACGCCCAGCCCGGGCCTGCACTAGCGTGGCCGCCTCCTGCGCGTACACCAGCGTCACCCGGTTAGTGTCCTCGGAGTAGCTCAGCCGCATCGGGAAGTACCGGTTGTTGCTGTCCACCTGTTTAGCCGCCGTCGCCGCCGCTGCAGCCGCTGTTGCGGCAGTTGCAGCTCTGGACGACCGTGGCGCCGGCGGCGTCGGGTTGTCAGTTTCAGCCGCTGCCGGCGGTGTCGAAACCGATGCTGCCGCTGCCGCCGCTGCGGCCGACGCAGCTCCGTCGATTTTATCGCGCAGCCCGGCCGCCGATCGCATCAGCTGATCGGACAGCTCCTGATCCTCGGCTTTGGCCTGATTTAGCCAGCTACGCAGCTCGAATTCTTGCGCGTTGCGCAGCACGGATCGAACGTCGACTGTGCCACTGACTACGACGCAACACTCGCTGGCGTGGTGCTTTGCCTTGGTCACCAGCAGGTTGATGCCGATGCCGCCGCAACGTCGCTTGACAGAATCGGCCAGCCGATTCGCCGCGGCCTCGGCCTCGGCTTCGCCTGCGTCCGTCTGCAATTTTACGTCGTCTAGTTGGAAGTGCAGTTTAACAAAGTCCCGATATAGAATGGGATTCTTGCTGCCAACGTCGCCATAGTTGACGTGCACCGTCCAGCCGGGCTTGGCGCTGTTGCCCGCGTGCCCGTTCTCAACTGGGCTCTGGGTCTCGGTCTCAGAATAGTTGTATTCCGCTGGCGCCGCGGCTGCCTCTTCCCGACAGTGCCGCAGTCCCGTCCGATCTAATAGCACATAGTTTAATAAGCGCTTCTGCTCCGCGCTTGGCAGCACGCGTTCCAGATATTTGCTAACTCTGGCCCATTCGCGCCAGGTGAATTCTACCGACACCGCCGCCGTGTTGCCGCTGTCTGAGTTTATTACTTTGCTCTCGCTGACCCGACTATCCGTGGTGTTCAGTTCGGCTAATAGCTTCTCTATGGTGGCCCGGCAATAGGCTTCGCCGCTCATCTGTTGGCCCATATTGCTGTTGCTGCTAATCTTAGTCCGAAGAAATTTCGATAATTTTTTTGGGGGAAGATCTCAGCTAGCCAGGAAAAGCAAAGCAAGACGGAGATCCTGGTCTATTTTATCCGCATCTCCATCTCCTGCCCCTGTTCTCACCCCACCCCCTATCCCTCGCTCTGGTTTCCCCACACTCTCCCTGCTTCCTTATCCCCCATTTCTCGACCCCCCTCCCTGTCTCTGGTCCCTTGGAGCGCGCAAGTGAGGGGAGAACCCATTGGTAAGAGGCTGCTCAAGCAGGCCTTGGATGGCGGGGTAGGGGCGGCTTGAGAATGGGTCGCTTGGGCAAATCCAATAGTGCCAATGCTCCACTCACTGTCCCTCCTTCCCCACCCTCCGTCATTCTCTTCTCTGCCCTTCCGTCGCCGCCGTTGCCTCTGCCAGCCTCCACTCTCGGTTGCTGTCCACATATTCTCAATTCCCAATTCCAGCATCCAGAGCGTCATCAATCCAATCGACACTGGGTGGACCATTTTTCTTTCCTCTTCCTCTTCCTCTGCGTCTTCTCTCTCTTCCCCTTGCCGCCTTAAGACGAGGGCGTGCATTCATTTTTCTTTATTCTTGAATGATGTTGAAGGGGAGCTTGTGAAGGCTGGAAAGGCTGATTTTTTGAGTCCACAGTAGTGGAGCAGGGTGGCTGAAGTGAGATTGGTGGCGCTAAGAGGATTGGCGGATGCCCGATTGGCGTGTGTCTGCGCGAGTGTGTTTTTTTGGCGAAGTTTGTGCTCGCATTCTTGGTGTTTTGCGCTAGAATAATCCCGGTCCCTAATCCCACACACTGGGCCCACGGATGCCTCAGTGAGGCTTCGCCCTCGTCTTACCCAAGGATCCCATCTTTGCCTCTATGAACTCTCTTTCTCTCGATCTTTGCCTCTCCCGCACTCCCCGGTCTCTCTCCGTGCCCAGCAGCTCCTGAGCTAGCTGGCAAGCACAAGTGGCGCACTCTTTTCTCCACTCGGTGGGTTGATGCAAATCCCCCTTCTTGCCCTCTTATCCATGCTGGCCCAACTTGAATCGGTCGGGTGGGGGGGGGGGGTTAAGGCCCGCGTCTCGCACGCGAGGCCGCCCACACTGCTGGATAATTTACACAGGCGTCTATAGATTGCTTTAGCTTTTTCTTTGCATATACATGCATATGTATACACACGTATATATAGTCTGCGCCCATCATCAATATGCGAGGCTTGTCATGATCGGATTTGATGTAAGAGAAATCGTCCCAGTCGCTGATTGGCTGTTCTGCGCTGTTCTAGCATTTATCATCAACTGAAAGTTATCTCCAGACTACGATGAGAACACCATTTAGACAGACAATTGCAGACTTCGATTTTATATTCCTGATTGAGCAAGAGATGAAATGCAATTTTCCAATCCCTCTGGGAAGAGGCGGGCCCAACTGCCTCATCCCTCTATTTGCTTCGTTCGCTCCAGTCTTGCTCCTTTCATTTTGCTGCGACAACATACAACAAGGCAGTGTTGATTGACTAGGAGAGGAAAAGGCGGTCAAGTTGCCCAGACCGGTCTGTCAGGCTAAGGAGATTGAAATCTACAGTCTGGATTAAAAACTGCTTTCTAAAAAATCGTTTTGTCTTACATCTTGAACACTGTCGACTTGAAACTCTATACAAAAGTTTTAACAAATGCTTCAAAAAGACATTCCTATAAAGTTGTAATACCAGCTTATGCATGAATCAAATATTTTTTCTAAAAGAACAATCCGATGAATAAGAAAAAACCAAGGACGTCTTAATCTTGAACGTCCTCCAAGACGTCCTTGGACAAAGCTTAAGAATCCGCCAACGAATAATTTCAACAATATAGAAAACAATTTTTTTGTTATTGCTCCAAGTATCTATGTAGAGATCTCTTTGGCTCAGCTATCCAGTCCGGTCAAAATGAAATGCAAATGCCATTTTATTGGCATTCCCCAGCCACCAGACAGCGCCGTCTCGAGTCTTGAGGTTTCCTCTCTTTTTTACTTCTCCAAATTTGTCTGGCTCTTGGTTGGACAGAAGCTGGAGAAGTTCTACATTAGGGCCGTCAGGCAGGCAGACAGACAGACAGCGGAGTGCTTGTTGCACTATTGGGTGGAACGGATTGGATTTGTAACTCTTACTCTGTTCAAATTAGACTTAACGCAAATCTTTTTGTACTCTTATCAACGATTTTTAAAGATTTTTCCTTGTTGACTTTGCAGAAGGTAAAGAGCAAAGTACTAGATTTGTGACGATAGAGATGTGACAAAGATTTTGTACTACAGTAGTACACGAGAATTTCCTTAGTAATACGCCTGAATTTCTTTGTCGCTTATGATACCGATTAAACTTAAGCACGAATCATTAATTAGTGAAGCTACTCACCTTGATTCCTCTCTTCTTGACACTTGGAAACTTGACAATCGCATCTTTTCTAAAAAAAAGTTTGGATAATTTGCTAGGATTACGACGTCCATGTAGTCTTGATACATTCTTAAATTTTTGTACAATAGAACGATTTTTCAATGCCTGAATCTTAGTGCCCTGGAAATGATCGGAAATCCTTGGTTTGGATCCAGGGACCAATGAATTGGGAGTCAAGATTATTTAGAATTTTCAATGTAAATAACGGCGGTAACTTAAATGCTACTCAAAAAACGCTCAAAATGATGATCCACAATTTCTCATTAGATATATTAAAATTAATACCGTAACATAAAATTGACATATGACATGATGTTACATGAAAACACGAGAAGGAACGCGGAGATACGATCACAATTGACTGAGAACCCTCGTCAAAAGTCTAAAAGTTTAAATGCTAGCAACAACTGAAGGCTGTTGTCTTCAGCACAGCACATCATCTTTATTAATCCCCACTGTTAACAATCCTCATAACATTTCGCCTTCACAGGCGACTACCGCAAAGAGGAAATCCTCGAAGCCTCGCGCAGCGGCAACGAAGAGATTATGCGACTCTACCTGACCCCAATCAACGTGAATTGTCACGCCGGCGACGGCCGTAAATCGTCGCCGTTGCACCTGGCCGCCGGCTACAATCGGACTAAGATAATTCGCCTCCTACTGCAGCACGGCGCCGACGTGCACGCCAAGGACAAAGGCGGCCTGGTGCCGTTGCACAACGCCTGCAGCTACGGTCACTACGAAGTTGCCGAGCTGCTGCTGCAGGCCGGGGCCAGCGTGCACGCAGTTGACCTGTGGCAGTTCACTCCGCTACACGAGGCGGCTAGCAAAGGCCGGGCCGAAGTCTGTGCCCTGCTGCTGGCCCACTCGGCCGATCCGTTTCACGCCAATTGTCACGGCAAGACGCCGGCCGATCTGGCGCCGACTCCGGACCTGCGCGACAGGCTGATGAGAGACTATAAAGGCTGCTGTTTGTACAATGCTGTGCTCGGCGCCGACTCTGCTTCGGTGAGTTCTTTTATTGGTATCTAATAGGCACCGTTTTACAAGCTCGGGAACTTTACAATTGGAACTGCAGCTTGTCAATGTGCCAAGATTTTTGTTTTTATTGAAACGGAAACGGCATTGTTATTGAAGGCCTCATGATGGGTATTTAAGAACCAGGATTTGGTATTGATGCGCTGGTATTGATTAGTGATTGAGGCGCCAAGATTAGTGAGTGATTTAGGCGCCAAGATTAGTGATTGAGGCGCCAAGATTAGTGAGTGATTGAGGCGCCAAGATTAGTGATTGAGGCGCCAAGATTAGTGAGTGATTTAGGCGCCAAGATTAGTGAGTGATTTAGGCGCCAAGATTAGTGATTGAGGCGCCAAGATTTGGTATTGAGGCGCCAAGATTAGTTATTGGAGCGCCAAGATTAGTTATTGGAGCGTCAAGATTTGGTATTGGAGCGCCAAGATTTGGTATTGAGGCGCCAAGATTTGGTATTGGGGCGCCAACCGGGTATAGAGATTTGAGAAGGTGCCCAATTCGTCGTTAAAGAGGCCCAGTCTTGCATTGCACAAAACCTCTCCATCACTCAGGTAAAGAAGCTGATCACGCCGGACCTGCTCAACTACCGGCATCCGGTCAGCGGCGATTCCCTGCTGCACGCCTGCGCCGCCTGCGCCACCCCGGCCGGCGGTAAGCGTCGGCAGATCGGCGAGAGCCTACTGCGCAAAGGCTGCCAGCTTGGAGACAAGAATCGCCAACTGCAGACGCCGCTGCACGTGGCCGCCAGCCGTGGCCACATGGACGTGCTGGAATTGCTGTTGAAACTCGGCGCCAAGCCCAACTCTCCCGACCGGTCCGGCCACACCCCTCTGCACGCAGCCGCTGGGGCCGGCCACACCGCCGCCTGCCGTCTGCTGTTAGCCTACGGCGCCGATCCCACTGTACACTCGCTGGACGGTCACAGCGCCGACTCCGTGGCAGCCGAGCCCGCCCTGGCCGCTCTGCTAGCTCAGGAGGCGTGCAGGCCGACTGCTGCGCCCATTGTTGCCGCGGCCGCGGCTACGGCTGCTGCCGCAGTCAGTCCGCCCGCTCTGGCCGCGGTGCCCACCACTACTGTACAGCAGCAGCAGCCTTCTTCCTCGTCGTCCGCTTCTGTCTCGTTGCCCATTTCGCCGCCCGTCCCTCCGACGTCGCCACCGACGCCGCCAGCTCCGCCGGTGCCGGAGACTCGCAACCAAGTCGACTTGCAACTACTAGAGGCAGCCAAATCGGGCGATTTGGACCTGGTCACCCGCCTAGTCCGCGCCCATCCCGAGGCTGTGAACTGTCGCGATCTGGACGGCCGACACTCGACACCGCTGCACTTTGCCGCCGGCTACAACCGACTGTCGGTTGTTGAATTCCTACTGCAGCAGGGAGCCGACGTGCACGCCAAGGACAAAGGCGGCCTGGTGCCACTGCACAACGCCTGCAGCTACGGTCACGCCAAGGTGGCCGAGCTGCTACTGCACAGCGGGGCCAGCGTCAACGTGACGGATCTGTGGAAATTCACTCCCCTACACGAGGCCGCGGCTAAAGGCAAATTCGAGATCTGCAAATTGCTACTCCGACACGGCGCCGATCCGGCTAAAAAGAATCGCGACGGCTGCGCCCCGATCGACCTGGTCAAGGACACCGAGTCGGACATCTACGACCTGCTTCGGGGTGACCAGGCCCTGCTAGAGTCCGCTAAGAAAGGCAACTTGGCCAAGGTGCAGCGCCTGGTCTCGCCAGAGAACATCTCTTGCCGGGACACTGCCGGCAGGAACTCTACCCCGTTACACCTGGCCGCTGGCTATAATAATTACGAAGTGGCCGAATACCTGCTAGCCCAGGGTGCCGAGGTGAACGCGCAGGACCGAGGCGGACTAATACCCTTGCACAATGCCAGCTCCTATGGCCACGTTGACATTGCCGCGCTGCTGGTTCGACACGGAGCCGACGTGAATGCCGTTGATAAATGGGGCTACAGTCCGCTTCACGAGGCCGCTCAGAAAGGCCGGACTCAGGTCTGCTCATGTTTTGCATGTTAATAATAATAGTATTAGTTTGTAGCCCAACTCTTCATTTTGTGCCATTATGGCCCGGGCTCGACTTCAGGCTTCCAGGCTCGATTTCTCGTTTTCTATTATCTCCCTTTCTGGCCTCCTTATCCTCTCTTATCTCCTCTTTCTGGCCTCCTTATCCTCTCTTATCTCCCTTTCTGGCCTCCTTATCCTCTCTTATCTCACTTTCTGGCCTCCTTATCCTCTCTTATCTCCCTTCTGGCCTCCTTATCCTCTCTTATCTCCCTTTCTGGCCTCCTTATCCTCTCTTATCTCACTTTCTGGCCTCCTTATCCTCTCTTATCTCCCTTCTGGCCTCCTTATCCTCTCTTATCTCCTCTTTCTGGCCTCCTTATCCTCTCTTATCTCCCTTTCTGGCCTCCTTATCCTCTCTTATCTCCTCTTTCTGACCTCCTTATCCTCTCTTATCTCCCTTTCTGACCTCCTTATCCTCTCTTATCTCCCTTTCTGGCCTCCTTATCCTCTCTTATCTCCCTTTCTGGCCTCCTTATCCTCTCTTATCTCCCTTCTGGCCTCCTTATCCTCTCTTATCTCCCTTCTGGCCTCCTTATCCTCTCTTATCTCCCTTTCTGGCCTCCTTATCCTCTCTTATCTCCCTTTCTGGCCTCCTTATCCTCTCTTATCTCACTTTCTGGCCTCCTTATCCTCTCTTATCTCCCTTTCTGGCCTCCTTATCCTCTCTTATCTCCCTTTCTGGCCTCCTTATCCTCTCTTATCTCCCTTCTGGCCTCCTTATCCTCTCTTATCTCCCTTCTGGCCTCCTTATCCTCTCTTATCTCCCTTTCTGGCCTCCTTATTCTCTCTTATCTCCCTTTCTGGCCTCCTTATCCTCTCTTATCTCCTCTTTCTGGCCTCCTTATCCTCTCTTATCTCCCTTTCTGGCCTTCTTATCCTCTCTTATCTCACTTTCTGGCCTCCTTATCCTCTCTTATCTCACTTTCTGGCCTCCTTATCCTCTCTTATCTCCCTTTCTGGCATCTTTATCCTCCTTTATCTCCCTTTCCCTCTGGTCTCTCTGTCTCTATTATAATTAGCTTACAAGAACTCCTTTCATTTAATTAATTAACTACTTTCAACACGGCCGCTCAGGTGTGCGCACTACTCCTTGCCCACGGTGCCAACGTTTGCTTGCGCAATCACGAGGGCCAGACGGCACTTGAGCTCTGCTCGGCCGACGATGCCCGGGCTCTGCTAATGGACGCCATGCCGCTGCACAGCCCGCCTCTGTCTGTGCCGAAGCCGGCTCCGCCGCCACCACCACCGCTGCCGATCGCCAGCTCCGCCATTCCGACATCCGACGGCACCACCGGCCTGCTGTTGGATGCTCCAGCCAGCCCCAGCCCGGTGCCGCTGCATCCGCACCCCACCGCAGGCGGAGCTGACGCAACAAGCGGCGCTAACGCCAACGCTAGCGCCGCCCCCGATCCCGGTCCGTTGAACGTCTGCAATTTCTTGCGCAGCCTCCACCTAGACGAATTGATTGACACGTTTGAACGGGAAAAGATTGGCATCGACGTTCTAGTTGAGATGGGCCACGAGGATCTCAAAGAGATTGGCGTGTCCGCGTTCGGGCATCGGCACCGAATTCTCAAGGGCATCGAGCGGCTGCGGTCGGCTTGCCCGCCAGCCGGCGTTGACCTGCTGGCCCGCGGCTACCTGGACGGCTCAGCTGCTGTGGTTAGCAGCGGTGGCGGCGGCGGCAGCTACCACACCGCTGGAGTCGGCGGCCTCGCGTCTGGTCATCTTGGCGGCGTTGGCGCGCCCTCGATGGCGCCAAGCGGCGGCGTGTTCCCGCCCGGCGCCGCTAACGCTACAATCTTAGTTGACTTGGCCGACACTGATCCGGAGTTTCAGTC
The DNA here is from genome assembly GCA_002269645.1 of Macrostomum lignano. Lineage (NCBI taxonomy): Eukaryota > Metazoa > Platyhelminthes > Macrostomidae > Macrostomum > Macrostomum lignano. The sequence goes on along the minus strand of NIVC01002604.1, from coordinate 82,664 downwards.
TGTCGAGGAGCAGATGCAGAGCACCTATAGGGAGCATCGGGACAATTGCGGCGGCGTGTTCTCGAGATACGCCATCTCCAAGGTGCAGAAGGTGAGCTCGACTGGCCCATTTTAGTTATTGCTTAAAACTTTTTTGTCAATGTTTGTCAGTTTTGCCTCGGGCTGTCTCCTAAACTATTGTTGGAATGTCTCCTAAACCATTTCTTAGAATGTCTTCTTAATCATTCTTAGAATGTCTCCTAAACCATTCTTAGAATGTCTCCTAAACTCTTGTTGGAAGAATGTCTCCTAAACTATTGTTGGAATGTCTCCTAAACCGTTTTTAGAATGTCTTCTAAACCATGCTTAGAAATGTCTCCTAGACTATTCTTAGAATGTCTCCTAAGCCGTTCTTAGAATTTCTCCTAAGCCGTTCTTAGAATTTCTCCTAAACCTTTCCTAGAATGTTTCCAAAAATTCTTAGAATGTCTCCTAAACCGTTCTTATAATGTCTTCTAAACCATTCTTAGAAATGTCTCCTAAACCATTCTTAGAATGTCTCCTAAACCGTTTTTAGAATGTCTTCTAAACCATGCTTAGAAATGTCTCCTAGACTATTCTTAGAATGTCTCCTAAACCGTTTTTAGAATGTCTTCTAAACCATGCTTAGAAATGTCTCCTAGACTATTCTTAGAATGTCTCCTAAACCATTCTTAGATTCTCTCCTAAATCATCCTTCAAACGTCCCTAAAATGTCTCCTAAACCGTTCCTAGAATGTCTCTCATGCATACAGTCTATAGTCTAATACGATAACCGCATGAGGCGCACCCACCCCTCATCAATAATCGCAGGTGCGCAACCAGCGCCTATGGGAGCGATACTCGCACAGGCGACACGAGATCGCCGAGGAGAACGCCGGCAACCAGAACGAGCGCCTGCTGTTCCACGGCAGCCCATTCGTTGGCGCCATCGTTCAGAGAGGCTTCGACGAGCGTCACGCCTACATTGGCGGCATGTTCGGCGCCGGGATCTACTTTGCTGAGAATTCCTCCAAGTCTAATCAGTACGTGTACGGCATCGGCGGCGGCACCGGCTGCCCGGCGCACCGGGACAAATCCTGCTACCAGTGCGCCCGCCAGCTGCTGGTGTGCCGCGTCTGCCTTGGCAAATCGTTCCTACAGTTTAGCGCCATGAAAGTAGCTCACGCGCCCCCCGGGCATCACTCGATTATTGGCCGGCCGTCAGTTGGCGGCTTGTCATTTGCCGAATACGTTATTTACCGGGGCGAACAGGCCTACCCGGAGTACCTGGTCACTTATCATATTGTTCGGCCGGATGCTGCTAACCAGTAAAATGCCTTGAGTTTGTGAGACTTATGAGATGACGAGGCGGGTTTGCTTATAAATGTGGGTACAGTTACTCTCGCTGTTTACCCAATTTTGACGATGCTTTTTTTACTAGTCAGTAAGGATAATAATAATTGATTACACCTGCCCTAATTAGGCCAGATGTGCAACCGACAGCTCAGCCGCAGCTATTTGCGCGGCGCATCTGAAGGCTGCGTACGGCTGTTCAGTCCAAGGACTGGGGGGTCGCCACACACAGCCTCAATTACCCCAGCTACGAGTAATGCTGGCACCCATTTTACAGCTGGGTGAACTGAAGCAATGCAGAGTTAAGTGCCTTGCTCAAGGACGCAAATTGTTCCGAGTGGGATCGGGATTCGAACTCCCGACCTTTCAGTTGTGAGTCCGACGCTCTAACCACTAGGCTACAAACCCCCAATAGTCGGTGCTATCATATATCGATATATAATATATCAAATATCGGGAACAGGCACTTTGGATCCCCTTTGACCTCCGTTAGGTCAGATAGCTGTCCCCCTGTCTCAATGCCAGAGGGCAGCTGCCCCCACCCCGACCCCGATTTCACGGTGCCTGATAGAGAAGAAATTCATCGATCAGGCTCTTAAGTCAGCGCTATCATTAGATCTCTGAGTGTGGAAGCAAATATATCAACTGTTATTGTTTTTTCTGTTTTGCGATTATATTTCAGAACAATAAATTATTTATTAATGGTTATTTTTTGTTTACGCCTATCGCACACAAATATTATCCGTAGTATATAATAACAAAAAATATGATATTACGAAAATGAAACAACTTTGAGATGCGTATGAGTACTACGCCTTGCCTTCTCAATAATCTATCATATTTAACTGTTGTATTTGCTGTTTATAATAATTTGATTACTATTCGCATGCAATTTCTTTGTACAGATTCTCTTCAGCTGCAAAATTGTGATCAGCTATTATTAAACAGAACGCTTTCAATTAAAGCTACTTATTAATAATTTTATATATTATTATATTGTAAAGTCTTTGTTCTTACATAGCGCTGAGTCTTTGTTGTCGCGGGCCCCAATTTATCTGTTCTGAGCGCGCAATTGCAGCAGCAATGCGACCCTGCATTCCATCTTCCATGTGGTAAAATGTTTCACCGAGTTAATGAATCAAGTTAAGTCTTAGACTATAGCCAGACTTCTGCTCTAACAAATATTGAAAGTCTGTGTTTAATCAACTCGCTTTGTTCTTTCTCTTTAATATTTTTACCTTTTTGTCCACGTGGTTTTAGTTAATTGTAAATGGATTGCAATCAAGTCACAGGTGAACACAGACAGATGGTAGATAGACAGGTAGACTTCAGAAGATGGGTAGATAGACAGGTAGATGGCAGACAGATGGGTAGATAGACAGGTAGATGGCAGACAGATGGGTAGATAGACAGGTAGACTGCAGGCAGATAGGTAGATAAACAGGTAGACTGCAGACAGATGGGTAGATAGACAGGTAGACTGCAGACAGATGGATAGATAGACAGACAGACATTAGCAATCCATTTCATTTCACCCACCCTGATGATTATTTTAAAATTATTGGCAGATTTTTGCAGCTTGCAAAGCGCTGATTGATGATGCTGTTTATTTTTGCTTCTGTTTCCTTTCGCCGCTGTCTCGCTGGCTTTCGTCATGAATTTATAGTGTACAGTATGCGCGAGTTCGAACTTGCTGGCACCAGCTGCCTTGTCCTGTTCTGTGCGCCGCGTCTCCTACAGTAAGCAGTACTTAATAAACAGAAATTCCGAGAATACACTGGCACTTTGTTTTTGATTGATGGTGTCCGGAATGTTGCACCGAATTCCCTGATTGTACACGAGTACTTGATATTCTCTGTGATTTATTGTTTTATAACTACCGTTGATCCTTAGTTGGGCCAGCCTCCCAGATCTTCAGTTGCTGGGCCAGCCTCTCAGATCCTCAGTTGCTGGGCCAGCCTCTCAGATCCTCAGTTGCTGAGCCAGCCTCTCAGATCCTCAGTTGCTGGGCCAGCCTCCCAGATCCTTAGTTGCTGGGCCACCCTCCTAGATCCTCAGTTGCTGGGCCACCCTCCCAGATCCTCAGTTGCTGGGCCACCCTCCCAGATCCTCAGTTGCTGGGCCACCCTCTCAGATCCTCAGTTGCTGGGCCAACCTCCCAGAATGTCAGTTGCTGGGCCACCCTCTCAGATCCTCAGTTGCTAAGCCACCCTCTCAGATCCTCAGTTGCTGGGCCACCCTCTCAGATCCTCAATTGCTGGGCCGCCACCCTCCCAGATCCTCAGTTGCTGGGCCACCCTCTCAGATCCTCAGTTGCTGGGCCAGCCTCCCAGATCCTCAATTGCTGGGCCAGCCTCCCAGATCCTCAATTGCTGGGCCAGCCTCCCAGATCCTCAATTGCTGGGCCAGCCTCCCAGATCCTCAGTTGCTGGGCCAGCCTCCCAGATCCTCAGTTGCTGGGCCAGCCGCCCAGATCCTCAGTTGCTGGGCCAGCCTCCCAGATCCTCAATTGCTGGGCCGCCACCCTCCCAGATCCTCAGTTGCTGGGCCGCCACCCTCCCAGATCCTCAGTTGCTGGGCCACCCTCTCAGATCCTCAGTTGCTGGGCCAGCCTCCCAGATCCTCAATTGCTGGGCCACCCTCTCAGATCCTCAGTTGCTGGGCCAGCCTCCCAGATCCTCAATTGCTGGGCCAGCCTCCCAGATCCTCAGTTGCTGGGCCAGCCTCCCAGATCCTCAGTTGCTGGGCCAGCCGCCCAGATCCTCAGTTGCTGGGCCAGCCTCACAGATCCTCAGGCAGAGCTGCTGCCCTCCTAGACGGCGAATTTTTTAGCGGCACCTAACAAATGCTCGCCTGTCTGCTTGGCTCGATCGCTTATACATGTAGCTCGTATAACACGCGATAGTATAGTACTTATTGTACTTTGCGAGTGCAGTTAAAAGTCCAACAGCACTCTTGCAGCGCTTAATTGATCCGCCCACCTGCCAATCTTGCTTCCCTCGTGTCCTGTCGATCAATCGGTTTTCTTTAACAAGGCCAGCTGCTTGAGTTCACTGTCTGATTCATCTGAAACGGACTGCTCACGCGAGCTCGCCAGGAATCCAAATGTCAGGCCTGCCGTGAGGAATCCTATATAATTTGCTTTCTAAGATCAGCCCCTGCAATATGAACTTGTATCTTCAGGAAGAGTTGAAATCGACTAATGGTGAACTGGTTTGACCTTGTTTGACATTCTGTGTCTAACAACTTGGACAACGGTATAGATTGCCCCAATAGAGACAAGCTGATCGATGCCTGAAAGCTTTAGGATCAGCTCAAGTTTCCTTGCATCTTCGTCTCCTTGTAATCGAGACTGGTCCCGGATCGAGCTATCATTTTCACTTCCTGATGTCGAAACGTGACACGTAAAATCCATTAATTTTTTCTAATGAAATTCGCGAGAACACGGAGCTGTGTGCAACTATTTATTTATCATTATCATTTTTAAAGGTAAATCGACCTTTAATCGAGTTTCTATACTGGTGCTGGACTGAAGGTGCTGTTGCTGACGCTGACGTGCTGATAGGGAAATTTGTCTACAGGTTAAGGTTTAGGTGACTTTTAGACTTTAGGTCAGTGTTTAGGTGATTTTTAGGCTTGAGGTCAGGGTTTGGGTGATTTTTAGGCTTTAAGTCAGGGTTTAGGTGACTTTTAGGCCTTAGGTCAGGGTTTAGGTGACGTTTAGACTAGGTCAGGGTTTAGGTGACGTTTAGGCCTTAGGGGGTCTAGGTGAAGTTTATAGTATTCAGGTCAGGGTTTAGGTGACGATTAGGATTTAGATCAGGTTTTAGGTGACGTTTAGGATTTAGGTCAGGCTTTATGTGAAGTTTAGGATTTAGGTTAGGGTTTAGGTGACGTTTAGACTTTAGATCAGAGTTTAGGTGCTGTTAGGCCTTTGGCAGGGTCTACGTGACGTTTATGGTTTACGTCAGGGTTTAGGGGACGTTTAGGTTTTAGGTCAGTGTTTAGGTGAGTTTCTAGGCTTTAGGTTAGGGTTTAGTTGAGGTTTTCGTGCACAGGCCTCAAATTAATGAGACCGTGCACGGAATCGAACCAAGGGCCCTCATGCAATAAGCGAATTGTAGAGTTTTTTATCTAAATAAGTCATGTGAATTGCTTATAGCTTACTTATAGCATCGTAAATAAGTAGTATGTTGAGGCAACTAAATAAATGTAATATAATTAATTGCTTGCAACTTTCTATTTCAATTCGCATATGGGTATTTCACTTTCTTATCGATGTTATCAGAAGAAAGCTTCGCAAGAATTGATATAAAGTGGCCCATTAGTGGCTCAAATAAAGTATTGCGCAATACTATATATGATGATAAAATTTAGTGTCGAAGAATCATTCTATTTGCAGCGTGAATTTTGGCTATTGCGCAATCATAAACAGGGGCCCCTTGGCTGGGGGCATAAATTGCGTGCATAATAATTGTATAACTGCCTTGAGAGTTGCTGCCAGCTGACCTGGATAGATAAAATGCATTGGCAGGCAACCGCGTCACCCACCGGAGGGCCACCGTCTGGCCATAGAAATTTTACACCCTGTCGGCTGCTGGTCTGCCCCGTCTGCTCAAACGGCCGAGCGACGGCGGCGAACCACAGCTCTTCGACAGTCAGCAACGATGTCGGCTGTCTGGCAGGCGACTGCGACGCCGGCTGCCTGGGCATGCTGCTGCTGACTGGCTGCCTGCTCTGCTGCCTGATTGGCACCTTCCTGATCGCCTGGCTGTTCGGCCGTCGTTACCTGCCGTCGACTCGTCGTCAGCAGTCGCCGGACGCGTCGCCGCTACTGCAGTCGGTTTCGTCGGCCAGCTGCGAGCATCAGTGGCGGCCAGCTTACTATGGCGCCATCAATGCTGACGAGGACCAGCTGCAGTGCGCCGATTCGACAACGCCGACGACTTATTCTTATTCGGCATCGATTACGTCATCTATGGCGTCGCTGATTGCGCAATCGGCTGCAGTCGGCAACGGCGGCGGCGAAGGGGGCGAGCTGGTCGACGATAATCGAAGCAGAAGTTCGGCTGCTCGAGCCTCGGCGACGGTCCTGGGCAAGCCGTTGCAGTAAAACTGTGACTTGCATGGCTGTGATTTGTGCTACTTTTTAATTTTTTGAAGGTCTAAAATGCATTAGCGAGATAACAACTTTTCAGTTTTTCACCACTGAAATTGTCAATACCTCAACTTCAATTGGCTTCCAATCTGCATCAACTAAAGAGCTTGGTAAAAGTTTGTTAAATTCATTTTTTAATCTTCTGAAAATATTCTGGGCTAGTGACATCCCAAAGGACTACTATATAGAACTTCGTATTTAAAGACGGGCACATTTTTATTTCTAGGCAATTTCTAGGAAGCAAGAGTTAATATATTTTGTTTTCCAGAAGGTAGGGGCTATTTTTACGATAGGCATAAAACCGAAGAATTGATAAAGAGCGGCTTTAACGATTTAAATTAACATTTGTTTTATCGAAACCATTTTCACCATAGCAGTATATGCAGGTAGAAAGTCTGGATCGGGACTAACGAAACGTCACTATCCTTCCGGGATTTTAATCGAGATTTACGTGAATAGAACTTGAATTTATAAGTGACTTTGTGCGCAATCATTAACCTGAAAAGTATCAGTCCAAAAAATGGAGACTGTATAGCTTTGTTAATTGAATCTATATTTAATGTTTTATTTAAATTAGCTACAGTTGTCTTGTACGAGCTTAATGTTTTAAAGATTATTTGTATTTTACTTTCAATAAAATTGATTTGAGATATAGTTAACTCGCACGTGTAAAATATGAAAACTGAACTAGGCAAATGATACCTCCCAGAGACAAAACCATTTTTTAGTATAGTCGGATTGTCAAGGCAGGCAAGGCGTGTAGGTTTAAAACTGTTTTATTGCCAAATTATTATTTAATACCTTTACGAATATTACAAATTTGTAAGAAAAACTGACAATATCTATATTTTAAGAAGTACTTCAACTCTCGTCATTTTCTTGATTCATTCATGTGATGGGTTTCGGCCTTTTCGGCCCCTTGTTAGGGAAGCCTTCGGGCCTCAGGTCTCGGAAATAAATCAATTAGAGTCCTGGCCCCCCACTCCTGTCAGATGGTCAGCCCCATGGTAGCTTGATCGTGTGGCGAGCAGTCTAGGTCCTACAGCTAAGAGAGGGACAGCGAGAGACAAGCAGGGAGAATTTTGAAGGTAGAGATCAGCTAATCCACAGATTAACTAACCCGCTGCCACCAGCCCGTGCGTCCTGGCTCACCACACCGGAACTTTTGAAAGCTTGCTTCCGACTAGAGGGGGCTTTGCACTTACCTGCCAACTAGTGTCTTTTTGCTGTCAGTCTCGAAGTCATAGCCGATGTTAAGGGACACTGCTGGGACTTGATCGCATTGGCCATGCAGGTACAGAGGGGACTTGTGCGGGGGATTCTTGCAGTGGCGAGTCTATGGGGTAGCTACATGTACTATTACATTGCTAAATACGAAGAATTGTACTTTTGGCCTTCAACGCGCCAACTAGCCTCTCGTAGCGTTGATGATAGACTAACTCGAACATCAGAGACCGCATGATTTATCACCCGAGCCGCTTGACGAATCTAGAGTGCACAGAGTACATCTCTAGCGCCTATTTTGCACTATTGGCAATTTTGCTCACTGATTTGATAGATTAATCGACTGAGAACCGCCATTGGTCCACTGTGACCGGCGCCTACTAGCTTAGCTATTCATCTGAGCCATCGGCGAACAAAGAAATAAAACCGATAAAAATAACTGTCAGATTTAACCTTCTCACTGATTCACTTCACACCTCATATTGAATTGGAGTTTCAGACTACTAGCAGTATTATTGAATGACTTCTGCCTCAATAACAGCACTATTGAACAAAATGAGCAAAAGTGTGCGCCTAATCCAGCTACTGAAATAGGGGACAGATAAGGAATCACCCAATCAAGCAAGTCTAGGTAGCCTCTCACCCAACCAATCAGAAACTCAACAGCCGGAGACCAGGTAATCCACAGTGACCGAATCGGCTTAAGTGCTTCGCAGCTGTAGACCCGGGATGGTGCTGATGTCACAATCTTCGCAGATAGCTAGCAGATGATGCTCTCAACTTTGATGTTCGCTGCTGATGACCGGGGGGACTCGTCCTTGATGATGATGGGGGGAGTCGCAATCCGGGGATCAAGAGACGACGGTCGCGTGTAGCAGCCGGGTGTCAGGTGACAGGTGACCGGCCAAGTTGAAGTCTGAGCGGGCCAAAAACGCCGGCAATTTGTTATAATGAAACACCTCGACGCTGATTGGCTGAGCCGATTTGTTATAACTGACGTCGAATTTTCTGATTGGCTGAGCTTGTTGCCACCCAAACTCACGTGACCAGAAGATCCTATCAGTTCCCTCGGGGCCATAAAAATCAATGGCGATCACTCAGAATCGCTACATAATGATTTATGACCTTTCGCGTAGGAATGACAAAAATCAATGAAAAAATATTGAAAAGCTCTAGAAAGCTCTAACATTAGAAAGCTCTTATTAAGTAGAAAGTGAAGATGGTGAAGAGAATTCGCTAATCGCTAATCCCAAAGTACTTTTAGGGGTAAAACGCATTGCTGTCAAGGCTGTCACACGCTTGAGTGAACACGAACAATAGGCCCTGACCTCATAAATCTTGATGGCCAGTCAAAATGATGAGAAAAAAGCTACCGCCCACATCCTCTCAGACCATCTGGCGCCAGCCTCAACACTGAGTGAGGCGCAGGTGGCTGTCAGACCAGCTCGAAAGCGATGATTTATGACCCAAAAACCGCGCCCATGTTATTATAACTACAAGTATGGCAAAATTATATAGCTACGAAAGTTCTACTAGTATGAATTCTATGAAAATTAAAAAAGAGGAAAAAATGCCCATAGCCTGCCGTTAGTAGGCTAGCAAGTTTGGAGCCCATGTGCGAGCGTGAAATTTGGGAAAAAGTGCGTCCTCATCACATGGACATTTTTAACTTCACTCTACCACTTTTTTTTAATAACGCTTTACTATTGTTTGTAAAATAATGAATAGAAACAAAAGTGTGTTCTTGTTAATGTAATTTTTAGATGTCTGCTTTTCGTTTTTGCAAACTTTTTGCCAATTTGAAAAAAAGCCTTTATTTAAAATTAGGAAAGAAATCAAGTAGAGAGGGACGGAGTAAGTTTATTATTTGTTAATCCCAATATAGGTTCACTATTTCCAATTGTTAAATAATTTTGCATTTTCTCTCATGCACAGACTGACAACAGAAAGCAAGTTAAATAAATAAACAAGCAAAGACAGAAGAAAATATTAAAAAGCTGTTTATCGAATCGAGTAATTGAATCGTTACATCTGCACTACTGCTGCGAGTAGCGTAGAATTTGTAGCCAATTAGATGACATTGTGGCACAGCGGGCAATGCTTCAGTCTGGCTATCTCGTTTTCACCTGCGCTGTGCTTGCACATCGGGCACATCCAGAACTGATAACTCGTGATCGCTTGGCCAGTAACTATGCAGATTGGAATCTTGCTTTCGCTGCAGGTTGAGATGCGTTGTTATTCAATCATTCGAATCAGAGTGGGGTAGAAATGGAGATAAGGAATTGAATCAAAGCGCGGGGAGTGAGATGGCTGCTAGGGTACAGGGGTTGAGAGACAGAGTGGGAGGAGATAAGGAATTGAATCAAAGCGCGGGGAGTGAGGTGGCTGCTAGGGTGCAGGGATGGAGAGACAGAGTGGGGTTGAAATAAAGATAAGGAGAGTGGGGTTGAAATAAAGATAAGGAGAGTGGGGTTGAAATAAAGATAAGGAGAGTGGGGTTGAAATAAAGATAAGGAGAGTGGGGTTGAAATAAAGATAAGGAGAGTGGGGTTAAAATAAAGATAAGGAGAGTGGGGTTGAAATAAAGATAAGGAGAGTGGGGTTGAAATAAAGATAAGGAGAGTGGGGTTGAAATAAAGATAAGGAGAGTGGGGTTGAAATAAAGATAAGGAGAGTGGGGTTGAAATAAAGATAAGGAGAGTGGGGTTGAAATAAAGATAAGGAGAGTGGGGTTGAAATAAAGATAAGGAGAGTGGGGTTGAAATAAAGATAAGGAGAGTGGGGTTGAAATAAAGATAAGGAGAGTGGGGTTGAAATAAAGATAAGGAGAGTGGGGTTGAAATAAAGATAAGGAGAGTGGGGTTGAAATAAAGATAAGGAGAGTGGGGTTGAAATAAAGATAAGGAGAGTGGGGTTGAAATAAAGATAAGGAGAGTGGGGTTGAAATAAAGATAAGGAGAGTGGGGTTGAAATAAAGATAAGGAGAGTAGGGTCGAAATAAAGATAAGGAAGTGAAGCCCTACCAGCCTTACCCTTCCATTAAAGCTTCCAACTCCAGCTCCTGTTGCGTTCGTTGATCCTTAGGGCTGTACCGGTTGAATATCTCGGTGGCCAACTCCCTGTACTCGTCCAGTTCAGCCTCGGTGGCTCCGTTCAGCGTCTCCAGCTTGATGAAGGCTTTAGAACAGGTGCCGAAAGCTCGATTGGCGCACGCGCATAGAGCTGGAAATATTTTTTTCAACTGGGATATTAGGAGTAATTTTTCACAAGATATTTGCTACGCATTTGTGTCTCACTACTCTTCAGTAGGCGATGGAGAGATTTGCGATGCGACCCACCAAAGTCTTGAAGCAATGTTGGACTTTGCAGTCAAGAAAGTAGGATTTATTATTTCCACAAGTAAAGCATTACAAAAATCAACATAGCAATAAGCCAGGCTTGTTGTAAGCATTTGGTCTGCTTCCAATAAAAATCGCGCCCCCATTTTTTTATAAGAAACAATGTTTGCCGTCCTTCTACTCAAGTAGTCATTGAAATAAAATACTCTGATCAATTAGAAATACAACTCACCAATTAGCGAGTAGATATTCCTAGCCGGCAGGATGTCCTCATAGTCCCTCAACACCATTGCCGTGTGCATCGCCGCGTCGTTATAGTTGGCGTACAGCTGCCTCTGGGCCAGCAGGTAGAAATGATAAGCCTCCGCTCCGCGCCAAGCTCCGTCCATTAGCCGGCTATCCACTGCTTCGGTGTCTTCTTCTAGGAGACCGGCAAGAGCCGTGCTTGCCTGAAAGAGTGACGCAGTGAAAAATGCATATAAGCGACGAGTAGCCCTGGGGCTGACAAGTTAAACTGACAAGTTTAAGTATAAGTTAGTCCTTACTTGAGCCCGGCCATAGACTACAGAAACGTATTTATTCCCCACTTGAGCCCGGACATAGACTACAGAAACGTATTTATTCCCCACTTGAGCCCGGCCATAGACTACAGAAACGTATTTATTCCCCAATTGAGCCCGGACATAGACTACAGAAACGTATTTATTCCCCACTTGAGCCCGGCCATAGACTACAGAAACGTATTTATTCCCCACTTGAGCCCGGCCATAGACTACAGAAACGTATTTATTCCCCACTTGAGCCCGGACATAGACTACAGAAACGTATTTATTCCCCACTTGAGCCCGGCCATAGACTACAGAAACGTATTTATTCCCCAATTGAGCCCGGACATAGACTACAGAAACGTATTTATTCCCCACTTGAGCCCGGCCATAGACTACAGAAACGTATTTATTCCCCACTTGAGCCCGGACATAGACTACAGAAACGTATTTATTCCCCACTTGAGCCCGGACATAGACTACAGAAACGTATTTATTCCCCACTTGAGCCCGGACATAGACTACAGAAACGTATTTATTCCCCACTTGAGCCCGGCCATAGACTACAGAAACGTATTTATTCCCCACTTGAGCCCGGACATAGACTACAGAAACGTATTTATTCCCCACTTGAGCCCGGCCATAGACTACAGAAACGTATTTATTCCCCACTTGAGCCCGGACATAGACTACAGAAACGTATTTATTCCCCACTTGAGCCCGGCCATAGACTACAGAAACGTATTTATTCCCCACTTGAGCCCGGACATAGACTACAGAAACGTATTTATTCCCCACTTGGGCTCGGCCATAGACTGCAAAACGTATTTATTCCCCACTTGGGCTCGGCCATAGACTGCAAAACGTATTTATTTTCAATTGGGCCCGGCCATAGACTACAGAAGCGTATCCGTTCCCCGGTTGGGCCCAGCCATAGACTAAAGAATCGTATTTAAATGACATAGCCCAACAAAATAAAGACGCTTCTGTAGTCTATGACGTTAGTTGATATATTTTTTCTATGGCTCATGGCTCTATAATAAAGAGATTCCGAAATTTCACTCAAGCCGGTGAAAAATTCAATAAAATGGCACAGTATCATTCAATCAATGCAACCATATCAATTTAAGTTTGTTATAGATACGCACGCGTTATAACACAAATAACAAACCTCATTGCCGCCTCTCTTTGACTTGGCTTTAGACTTAGCCTGAGTCTTGCTCTGCTCGTGGTACTGTTCAATGAGCATGCCAACCAGTACGAACATCTTCTTGATCTTCATTGGCGAACTGCCTTTCTTCACTTCGTCCATTGTGAGCTGCGGAGGTTAAGTGCGATCAGAATATTTGTTGGTTTCACATTTTTATCTGTATTTTCTGTCAGTTTGTTTGTTTGTTTGTCTGTTTGTCAGTAGGAGTCTGTTTGTCAGTAGGGGTCTGTTCGTCTCAGTAGGGGTGGGTTTGTCAGTACGGGTCTGTTTGTCAGTAGGGGTGGGTTTGTCAGTACGGGTCTGTTTGTCAGTACGGGTCTGTTTGTCAGTAGGGTATTTTAATCAATGGTTTCCAAGAATTCGGTCAGCGAGTAGATTGGCAGTCCGCAGCCAATACAAACCTTGTGCATATACTTCGCAGCCTCAAGAAAATGACCAGCCTTCCTGTAGAGCTCAACAGCATTAACCAGCTTGTTCTTATCCAGCAGGTGGTTGGCGTACTGGGTCAGCAGTGCGTCAATATCGCGCAAATTGTGCTGCTTAGCCAGCTCGATTGCGGTTGTCCACTGGTTCAGCTGTACGCAGGTGTTGATAGCGTCCTTGACCAGACCGCAGCGGATGTAAGCTGACACGGCCTGATCGCCCATGCCGATGGTGGCAAACTTTGCAGCCAGCTGAGGTAGCAGCTTGTGATTGTCTGGCAGCTGCAGGGACACCTTCTCCAGATTCTGGTAGTCCTCCAACAGGTAGTAGCTCTCGGCCAGCTTCTCCTCCTTCTGGGCCTGAGCATAGTAGTCTATGGCCAGCTGCCAGCTTTGCCTGTCGCTGTAGTGATCGCCCAGCGCCTCCCAGGCTTCCATCAGCACTGCGTCTGTGCCGGCGCCTGTGCTAGACTTGACCAGCTGCACCAGGCGGAACCAGTCGCCAACTGTGCGACAGAGCTCCACGGCCAGGTCCTTGCGATCGGCTTTCAAATAGATCTCTTCTGCGGCTTCGAATCGGCCAAAATGGACGGCGACTTCGGCTTTGCGCAGCTGATCGCTGGTCAGATTCTGCAGCCGCTTGATCAGTTGGACGCCGGCGTAGTCGCGGCATTTCACGTAGGCTTGCTCCGCGACCTGGAGTGCCGGCAAAGGGCAGACAAGACAACCGTGAGCACATTTCAGCGAACTATGTCAGCAGAATTTTTCACTTTCTTAGAAAGCACACCCCTTCCACTTTCCAGGAAAGCATATCTCTTTCACTTTCCAGGAAAGCACACTGCTTTTGATTTTCCGTAAAAAATATCCATTCAAACTTCTCGGACACCAAAGCTTCTCACCATCTATTTATTTTTTCAGGAAATTACGCCCGTTTTTTCGCTTTCCTAGAAAATACCTCCTTTTCACTTGAACCATCACGGTAAATTACTTCCCTTCACTGAGAAAAGAGTCGTCGTGCATGTACTAAGAAAGCATGTTGCATCAAAAGCAAACATTTAAAGCCAAGTTTCACCTGCAGGTTCTGCCGTTCCAGAGCACACTCTGCCAGCAGGCGCCACAGCCTCGGATGAGGATGCTCTTCAACAAATTTCAAGCTCTGCTCAATGCCTGACTTCTCAGTGAGGTCTCGCATATCCCTCAACGCTTTCACCTCCATGTCTAGCAGGTAGTCCTGGCTGGGACTGCTCGGGCAGTCTTTGAGAATCTCGTCCAATAGTACGCCTTTGATTTCCAGATCCTTGAACTGGCACAGGTAAGCTGAGCTGGACACTGGCTCCTCAACCTCCAGGCCCTTCATCACGTACATTCTGGTCTTTTCCATGAAGGCGAACAAGTCGGGATTGTCTTCAGCGAATCGCATGTGCCAGACGTCTTTGCGCTCGAATGTCTGCGGCAGTGACGACGCTCCCTGCTCCTGGTCCTTCGGCGGAGCTGTCGCTGCGGCCGCCTTTTCGAGGTCGAAGAAGGTGAGAACTCCGCTCTGATCGATGATGGCGAGCCGGCTGCAGAGTTTCAAGGTGGTTGATGAGGTCAGCGATGGTTTGGGATCACAAAGTTCATATATCAACTTTTGCAGTTCATTGATCAGAAGCAGAAAGGTGGTAAAATTAAAAAGTCATTTTAGTGCTAAAGACTAGCCACTTGACCCCCCTTAGGGATCCTGTGCAGCACCCATGTTTCCTTAAACTCGAGCTGTGAACAGTAAAAGTCAGTGATGATCTCTTTTAGTAGGAGAAACATTTGGGGAGATTCAAGGTTCTCGGTTCAAGCCTCGGTTCAAGGTTTCATATTCAAGCATAATCGAGTTGTAAAAGCTCTCACGTGCTATTGCAGTTAACCTGCAGCTCGTAGGGCGTGCACTCAAGCCTGTGCCGAACTTCGAGCGCCATCGAGGGAAGACCGAATTGTAGGACGGCGCCGGATTCGCGCGCAACCACCACAAGTTTGGCGCTGACGCCTACAGCACAGATTCTGTCGCGTATCTCCTGGAATATTTCAGGATATGCGATAGGGTCTTTTCGAGACTACTGAAGGCTAATCAGTAATAGAAGAAAATCCTCTGTGCAAAAGATCATAGACTTCCATGGCTCGTAGTATTGGTTTTGTCAGCCTAACTGAGAATAAAGCCATCCAAAGTGAGAATCCTGCCTACGCTGACTGCGAAGGGCCTGGCTGCGTGCAGCCTTAGTCTATGGGCCATAGACAATAAAGGACAAGCAAAGTGATAAAAAGCCATCCAATGTGAGAATCCTGCCTACGCTGAATACGAAGGGCCTAGCTGCGTCCAGCCTAGTCTATGAGCCATAGACTATAAAGGACAAGCAAAGTTTTAAAAGACCAATCGATTCTCACATTGGATGGCTTTTTATCACTTTGCTTGTCCTTTATTGTCTATGGCCCATAGACTAAGGCTGCACGCAGCCAGGCCCTTCGCAGTCAGCGTAGGCAGGATTCTCATTTTGGGTGGCTTTATTCTCAGTTAGGCTGACAAAAGCAATACTTGGCCATAGGCTATTAATGTTAATATAGTACTTGGCCATAGACTATTAATGATAATATAGTACTTGGTCATAGAACTATTATTAACTTTAATATTAGTATTCAAACTACACAGGACCGGCCTTAGACATAACCATAAACAATTAACATACCTTCTCATTAACTCGCGTAAAATTCAAGCCCTCGCCTTCGGCTGGCGCGCCTTCATCGATATGGAACAGCTTCTCCGCTCCGGCCTTGCGCTTCTCGCTAACCTCCATTACTGCCAGCTGTTTTGGATCCTTGAACTGCCAGGTGTAAACGGCCCTATCTGAGGCTACCACCACGTGACTAGCCGTCATGGCAACCTGTTCAGCGTCCATATCCAGATCGCGAGTATCCAACGGCGTCCCAATGGCGTTGCACAGCACCAGGGTGCACTTGCCGGCGCCCGATTCAACAGCTGCAACCGTCTCCTGCTCAGGCTTGTGAGCGATGCAGCAATACTCGCCAGCCGCGGCCACGTGAGTCACACCGGCGATGTACTTGATGAAGCGCAGGTTGTTTTTTGTATCCCAGAATACGACGCAGTTCTCCACCCGGTCCGGCCTGTTGTAAGCGTACACAACTGTGTTGCCGCAATAGGCCCAACGGTAACGCGGCCTCACGTTGGCAAAATAGATGAAGCTGTCCACCGCCAGCGCGATTCTGAGGGAGCCGCCCTCCCAGGTGCAGGCTGTAATGTCGTTTCCAGGCACCTTCAGCGTGCGCAGGTGTTCACCGTTAGACGAATAGAACTTCACCGTGTTGACATCCTTGTCGGTATCCTTCTGGCTGGCCAGATGGCCGGCGCAGGCCAGCAGGGAGCCGTCGTGGCTCCAGTTGAAGGCCCTCAGGCGGAGCCGGGTGTCCAGCTCGATTGGCCGGTCGTCGGCTTCGTCACGTAGCAGCAGCAGGCGACCGTTGGTGAAGGCAATGGCCAGACAAGGGGTGGGCACCTCCGGGCGGGCAAGGAGGCGGTTGCTGAACCAGCTGATGCCCGCGAGCTCCGGTCCGGTTTTGGGGACTTCCATTCGGCACTGTAACCGGGGCGATGAGTGCGGCATGAGAGTTGTTGTGAGTAGGCGTCAGACATTGAAGATTCGTTAGTTCAGACATTAAAACTGGCTAGAAATTTCAAACAGAATTGTAGAAAGCTGCATTTTCTGCTAATTTATAAGCAGTTTAGCCAGGGGCGTCGCCCCTATGGATTTTGTGGTGGTGGGGGGGACAAATCCAAGAATTTCAGCATGTACATGACTAAATTCCTACATGTACATTATTTTGAGAACCGGTGTTGTCAGCCCTCATTTTAGCGTCGCGCTGGCGCTCATTTTGGTGCCGCAGGCGCTATATTTTGTTGCCCTGAAGAAAATGATTGATTTCCATAACGGGTCACAATTAAGGTGGGGTGGGGGGACAAAGCATTGGCATGTCCCCCATCCCCATAGCTTTTACTGGGGGACATGTCCCCTTGAGCTCCCCGGAGTTTAGCTACTTTATGTATCTATGCGAGTATTAATTACAAAATCAGTATCTCAACGCACCACAGAGTTGCCCGTGTGGTCGTAGATATGAATATCGCCATTCTTCATGCCAAACAGGATAATTTTGCTGTCTGGCGACCAAGCGACCGCCTTGAGATTGAGCTTGAGCTCCTTGCCCCAGATCCTGTTGCCGTCCACTGAGCCGACAATCACGGAGCCGTCCTCGTAGGCGATGCAGATCTTCTGGCCTTCCATGTTCCACTTCATGTCGCAGACTTGCGATCGGCTGTTCTTGATCATCTCCTCGTACCAGGAGGATTTGTAGAACATCCACACGATGATGAGGCCGTTGGTGTCGCTGGTGGTGATCTTCTGGTGGCCCTCGTTCCAGGCGATGGTGTGCACGCCGCCGCTGTGGCCCTCCAGGCTCTGGTTCATGGTCAGGTTGCTGGGCGCTGCCAGGCCCTTGACTCGACCGTCTATATGTAGTGTGCGATATGTTTCCAGAGTTAAGGTTAATTATTTTTACACTTTAAAACTTTCTCATGATATTTTAAATGATTCGTTTACTCAGTATATATCAATAACAATTTTTTATTGATTTTTATCATTTCAGTTTTTGCGCTATGCATACATGTAGAAATACAGTATTTACAAGCGTATAAATCGTTATTAACAGCAAGTATCTTTTTTCAGAGTACCTAAAACTATATTTCAACAAAAAGCAAGTGGAATTTTAAACACATTAAGGTAAAGTCTTTGCTAACTAATAGTAAGTTTTATTTGTCCATTTTTAATAATGCTTAATATTGTATTTATTTATTTATTTTAGCTTTTATTTATCAAAATCTTTTAATTTATATTTAAATAAACTTGTTAAACTCTGCAGTTTAAAAATTACCTGGCTGTGACTCTAACTTCAAAATCTTCAGAAGCCCATCATCTCCACCACATGCGAGGTAGCCACTCTCCTTGTTCCATGACAGTGACTGCAGCTTCACATTGTTTGGTATTGCAATCTGTTGAAGAAAATTTTAATTGATAACAACTTTATGTTTCCTTCTGAAAAATATTTTTATTGGTTATTTGAAATTCAAAAATACATAGCTTTTACATGGTGATGATTTTGCAAGTTTTTATTTTTATGTTAGGATTTTTTCCGATGTGAGGCACTTTTGTTAAGAAAAATGTACTATCAAATCACATGAAAAAAATAGACAGAAACTCTAGAATCCTTCAACTTTACGAACGAACACTTGGATATAAAATAGAATTATCTAGCAAAATAACTGAGCACCGAAAACTAAGATGCTTTGCATTATTGTCAATACATTTTCAAAGAAACTGAAAAGCAATTTCTGTAGATATTTTTACCTTTTTACTCAAGTAAACAAACATTTCGGTGACTGAAACTGTAGAATGACGATTAGCCGATTACTAGAAACTAGGGTCTGAGCCTTGTGTTCAAGATGGAAATTGTATGTGAATGCAAAAAAAAAGAATTCCACTGTTAAAAGTAAATAGTATAAACATTTTTAAATGTAAAAAACTAAAAAAATATTTAAAATTATAGTTTATTAAAAATAACACTTCAGTATGTGTTTTACTGAAAACTTTCTATTTCTTTTTTACAGTCATTTAAAGAAAAAATTGTTTGACTACACTAAGTAAAATTTCCCGGTGTTAGGATAATCTAAGAATTTTTTCAACCTCGATAATTATATATATATTTGTATTAGATATTTTAATTGGTCAATGAAATTAAAATGTTTTTGCAAAGATTACTCTAATTCAATGATATCTCATAACTTGGAAATATTGATAAAGCGGCACCCTCGTAAATGAACAATAATCTGTTTAAAATCGTAAAAAATCCCGTAAGCAATTTTTCCTATGTAGGTTGGAGATTGATATATTTTTTGTACATATAGCTATGTGAAATAATAGAGCGCATTTGGGACTTTTCCAATTCTCAGTTTTTGATGTTCATGATACGAAAAGGGACGATTCAAAGAACTATCATGTGTTAATGCTATCTTTATTGTGTCGACTTATGTACAAACTTCCAGCAATTTTTAAATTTGTTGTTGTTGAACGAGGGTGGGAAGCCGGGAGCCGGGAATAACTTTAGTGATGATTTCTTCCTCTCCGCTAGTCTTGACGATGACGGTTTTACTAAAGAGCCCTCGGGAAATATTATTGTTTAAAGCAACAGTTGTATTTTGCACATACTACATGTGGTACATGATAGCTAGCTCTATGAATTATAAAATATCAAGAAAATCTTCGTGCCACATGTATAGAGATTGATTGAGAGGGCAGAGAGTTAGCTTTTTCTCAGTTGGTGAAATCTAAAATTCAATTCCAGGCGGGATTTCGGGCCCAGCTGTATGCTAATTACGTCGTCGAGTTATAAATATTGCTGAGATAATTTCAAAACCATAAAATTCCCTCATATATTGTGAGGTCAGCCAGACAGCCAGACGTTGTATATGTACAAACAAATAAAAAGTATACGGTCACGTGACTGCAGTTTTTTGGAGCATCTATGAGGTTTCTAAATTTATTTTAATGATCAGGGGCGTCGCCATGTTGTGGGGGACAAAGCCAACAATTATACATGTACATGTTGACTAAATTCCTACATGTACATTTTTTCAGAATCGGTGTTGTCCGCACTCAGTTTGGCGCCGCAGGCACTCATTTTGGCGCCGCAGGCACTCATTTTGGCGTCCTAGGCACCCATTGTTGCACTACATTTTGTCGCCCTGCAGAAAAATTATTGATTTCCATAACGGGTCACAAGGTGGGGTAGAAGGGACAAAGCATTGGCATGTCCCCGCCAGATATTTTACTAGGAGGGGGACATGTCCCCCCTTGCCCCCCCCCCGTTGGCGACGAGGGGCGTTGGCGACGTCCCTGTTAATGATTATGACGATTTTCAATTTTGCTGAGTGGATCGTCGAACCATGCATGTACATTAATGTATAGATTGCAGACAGAGAAATCAATAATTGTAGCCAGTAGTTTTAATATTCTATATCCTAATTTATTAAATAGCAGCTGCTTGGGCATAACTCTACTAACCTGCAGGTAATAAACTAACTAGTAAACAAACTATGCAGTCAATAAAATTGCAAAAGGGGGCCAGTTCCAATTATATGTATGAGAAAAAAGTAAAACAAACTTGTATTGGACGATATAAAGATAAGCCCCCACCGACAGTTCATATTTGGCCATTAAGATAGTTCAGCAAATAGATTCACATTATGCAGTGTTTCTGCTTTGAACACAGCAACAAGCATGCTGTATAATCTACGCTTTAAACTGCATTTAACCCAGCAGGACAGTTTGCATGCTTCTGTGTAGACTAGGAGACCGCGTGCATGTACACATGTACAGGAGAAATCTTGTACAGGAAGAGCGCCTTATCGCAAGTTTCCAATCGAAGTCTGCATGGATTCGACCAGCTATATAGTACTGAATCTTTGCGTCATAGCAAAGGTGTGACGCATAAGGTGACTGCTGATTCAACGGCAAGCCAAGCTCGTAGCTACAGATTGAGATCTGCTGTGCAAATTTGAACAAACAAAAACTTGTAGTTCGCCCAAAAGTCACATCTTAGTCTAAAAGCGTGTAAACATTTCAAGAATATTTAGACTAAAAAATACTGCACAGCAAGATGTGGAGATCGCATTTGCATAAGAAATATCGCAGGCAAAATGATGCCATTTAACCGCATTCATCACCACCGCCCTAATGCAGCCCTCTAGCTAAAGCGCTTAATCGTAATTAAGCGTCACTTTTTCCCCCAGACCAGACTAATAGGTTTCTTCTTCGTCTTCTTTTGCGAAAGAAGAGAGACAACAGAAAAGATGGACAGAGACGAAAAAAGCAACAGATTTTGTGTCTGTGTTTTTGTTCCAATAAAGCGCGCCCCCAAGGCTGTGTGCAATGCCATGCCTTGCGCTTTGCCGCACAGATCGGTGGGGTGGGTGCAGGCGCGCAATCTACAGGCTGAGAGAGGAATGGACATTTATCTGAATGGCTGGACAGCCTATGCCAGGGCTCAGGAGGGCAGCCACCTCAAGTTAGCTGGCCATTTTCCCTTTCACTTATATGCATAAGTTGATCCGCTTCAGCCCTGCTTTAACTGAGATATTTTACCATTCGATGCATCAAACAGACGCTCAAAGGCTCGCTCTGTTATCTTAAATACTCATATAGCAATTGGAGAAGTTAGACGAGAGGGCGACGCTCCCTCGGTTCCTCTCCAACCCCCCTCGTCCCTCATGGACTACCAAAACGAAGAGCAGATCGAACAGCAGTCCAGAGAGCTGAAGAGGCTTCGCGAGAATGTCCAGAAGAAGACGTTCGAGCGCTGGACGAATCGATTTCTAACCGAGCAGCAGTACAAGGTGAAGAATTTGCTCGAGGACCTGCGCGATGGTCGTCGGCTGATTCGACTAGTCGAGGTGCTCCAGAAGGTGAGCATCGGCCGGCCGAATCGGGGCCTACTCCGTGTCCAACGGGTGGACAATGTGTCCAGAGCGCTGGACGTGCTGCGTACAACCCGGAAACGCGTGCGCGACCCTCGAACTGGAGCGCTGCGCGACGGCCAGCCAATTGTTGTTGGCGTCGGCAACGAGAACATCGTCGATGGTGATGTCACGCTGACGCTTGGGCTCATCTGGCAGATGATCCGTCACTATCACATTGCTATGATTGCAGAGGAGCTGACGGCTGGAGGCGACCAGGTGAGTGCTTCTGACTCAGTATGGTAGCACCTGAAGTGTTTCGAAAGATGGATTCGAAAGATGACTGTTAAAATCTGTTGGTAGTCATTTGGTAATCTAAAGGCGATCTGATTAACAATCTGTGAACCACCGCTAAGTCGGTAGGTGGCTATCAGGTGATCGGTAGGTGGCTATCAGGTGATCGGTAGGTGGCTATCAGGTGATCGGTAGGTGGCTATCAGGTGATCGGTAGGTGGATATCAGGTAACCGGTAGGTGGATATCAGGTGATCGGTAGGTGGATATCAGGTAATCGGTAGGTGGATATCAGGTAATCGGTAGGTGGCTATCAGGTGATCGGTAGGTGGCTATCAGGTGATCGGTAGGTGGCTATCAGGTGATCGGTAGGTGGATATCAGGTAACCGGTAGGTGGATATCAGGTGATCGGTAGGTGGATATCAGGTAATCGGTAGGTGGCTATCAGGTGATCGGTAGGTGGCTATCAGGTAATCGGTAGGTGGCTATCAGGTGATCGGTAGGTGGCTATCAGGTAATCGGTAGGTGGATATCAGGCAATCGGTAGGTGGCTATCAGGTGATCGGTAGGTGGCTATCAGGTGATCGGTAGGTGGCTATCAGGTAATCGGTAGGTGGCTATCAGGTGATCGGTAGGTGGCTATCAGGTAATCGGTAGGTGGATATCAGGCAATCGGTAGGTGGCTATCAGGTGATCGGTAGGTGGCTATCAGGTGATCGGTAGGTGGATAACAGGTAACCGGTAGGTGGAGATAACAGGTAACCGGTAGGTGGCCATCAGCGCATTAGCTCAACAGCCCTTCAACAACCGCAGGCCATCGCCCAGGGCGCCAAATCCGTGAACGAGGCCCTGCTGCTGTGGTGCCAGCAGAAGACTCGAGGCTACGCTAACTGCGTCCCGGTGCAGGACTTTCACAAGTCCTGGCGCGACGGCATGGCATTCAACGCGCTGATTCATTCGCACCGGCCCGAAGCCTTCGACTTCGCCCAGCTGAACCCGACCGACCGGCTCGCCAATCTCAATCACGCCTTCGACATTGCGGCCGACGAGTTCGGCGTTCCTCGACTACTCGACGCCGAGGACGTCGCCGTTGACGATCCGGACGAGAAGTCGATCATCATCTACGTCACGGATCTCTATTCGGCGCTGAACCGAGCCAAGACCGAGGAGACGGGCTCCAAGCGGATTAGCAATTTTCTTAACGACATGCAGAATGGCGCCAGACGGGCGCAGCAGTACGAAGCCAACGCCAGCGGCCTGCTGGACTGGATTCGCCGCAAGGTCGCCTGGCTGGAGAGCCGCGGCTTCCCCAATACGGTTGCCGGCCTGCAGGAGGAGAAACGGAGCTTCAATCAGTACCTGCAGGTGGAGAAGTTCGAAAGGTAAGCGACACGCTTGACAAAGGATTGAGGATTGAGGATTAACCGGAAATATTTTGTCACACCTTTCTGATCTTGTTTTCGTCCATCAGCTTCTTCTCATTTGTCTCAACCTTTCTACCTTGTCTCAAACTTCCTCAGTTTGTCTTTGCCTTCTTCAGTTTGTCTGTGCCTTCCTCAGTTTGTCTCTGCCTTCCTCAGACTCTCAGGATTCTAATCTCACTGTATCCACCCTCCCCCATCGACTGCAGATTCGGGGAGCTCACCAACCTGGAGGTGCTTCTCTACGACCTGCAGACGCTTCAGCGCAACGAAGGCCACCGGGTGTACACGCCACAGGCCGGTGCCACCCTCGAGGACCTTGGCCAGGCCTGGGCCCGCCTCGAAGCGGCCGAGCAGGCGCGCGAAGCCGCCTTAGTCGCCGAGCTGCTCCGCCAACTCGAACTGGAGAAGCGAGCCCACCATTTCACCAGCGTCATGCTGCCAGCTCGCCTGAAGACCCTCGCCGAATTAGGCAGCGCCGTGGCCAGCCTGAGAGTCGGCGACGACTCGCTGAAGGAGGCCGAGGACGCCTGGGAGCGGCTGCTCCGGGTGCAGAGCGCCATCCACAATCAGGAGGCCATCCGCTTCGAGCCGTTCTACAAGGCCGCACAGCGCCTTATTGAAGAGAATTATCACGACAAGGCCGGCGTGGCGCGCCACAGAGACGACGTCAGCGCCAGGTGGGCTGGCCTGACCGAGGCCTTCGCCGAGAAGGAGGCCGCCCTGCGACCCTACGCTGAGATGGCGTCAGCTGCTAAGGAGGTCGAAGTCCTGCGGGCTCAGCTGCAGGTGCGGCAGTTTGACTGCCTCTCAGATGGTTCATCCGGAAGATTCTGGAATCGACTATTTCTTTGAGATATATCATCATCAATCAATAAATCAATAAATCAATCCATCAATCAATCAATCAATCAATCAATCAATCAATCAATCAATCAATCAATCAATCAATCAATCAATCAATCAATCAATCAATCAATCAATCAATCAATCAATCAATCAATCAATCAGTCAGTCAGTCAATCAGTCCACAAGCAAATTTTTCTAAATTCATCCATCATCCTAGATATTTAATTGCTAAGCAGGACATTAGACCCCATTTGTAATAATTTCACCGTGAAAAAAAAACTTTATAAACCACAGGCTCTGCGCGAATCCGTCACCTCGTGCGACACCGGCACGGATCTGATGTCATGCGAGGACTTTCTGGCGAGGCACAGAATTTCAGAACAGGAGTTGATTGCTTTGCACGAGCAGGTGAGCTTAAGGAAAGTTTTTGCAGATTTATTGATCTTTGAACTCTGAGGTTGGAGAGTTGCAGACCCCACAAATCCGGGGTTGGAGAGTTGCAGACCCCTCAAATCCGGACTTGGAGAGTTGCAGACCCCTCAAACCTGGACCTGGAGAGTTGCAGACCCCTCAAATTCAGACTTGGAGAGTTGCAGACTCCTCAAATCCGGACTTGGAGAGTTGCAGACCCCTCAAACCTGGACCTGGAGAGTTGCAGACCCCTCAAATTCAGACTTGGAGAGTTGCAGACTCCTAAAATCCGGACTTGGAGAGTTGCAGACTCCTCAAATCCGGACTTGGAGAGTTGCAGACCCCTAAAATCCGGGGTTGGAGAGTTGCAGACCCCTCAAATCCGGGGTTGGAGAGTTGCAGACCCCTCAAATCCGGACTCGGAGAGTTGCAGACCCCTCAAATCCGGGGTTGGAGAGTTGCAGACTCCTCAAATCCGGACTTGGAGAGTTGCAGACCCCTAAAATCCGGGGTTGGAGAGTTGCAGACCCCTAAAATCCGGGGTTGGAGAGTTGCAGACCCCTCAAATCCGGGGTTGGAGAGTTGCAGACCCCTCAAATCTGGACTCGGAGAGTTGCAGACCCTGAACTTAGACTGCAGCCCCACCGTCGCTTCCCCATTCAGGTGAACCGCATCGCAGGCCGAGCCAGGCGTCTCTGCGACGGCCGCACGACCGGCGCTCCGGCGATGTCGCTGAGCCAGAAGCTGATGGCGCTGGAGGAGGACTACCAGGGCCTGCTGCAGGCGTTCGCCGACAGGCGGCGTCGCCTGGAGACAGCGCGAGATTTCCTTCAGCTGATTCGCAGCTGCGAAGATGAAGACTCCTGGCTAGCTGAGAAGCTGGCAGGTCTTGGCCGCTTGCAGCAGCAGTCAGCCGATGGCCACGGGGATCTGCGGGCTGCTCGCCGGTTTGTGAGCCGGTTGCAGACTGAAGAGGCCGAGATTGAGCATCGGCAGGCGGTGAGAAATCCTCCCACGCACTCTTCTTTCGTTTCCTTCACGATGCGATCCGAAACACATATGACCGTTATTTCAATACCTGATTAAAACTTGTCCTTTAAACTTGAACCAAAATAAGATGTACTTCTCAATGTCCACCTTCAAGATTCAACTCCACCACAGAACCTGTGCCTAAAATTTATTTCATTACTTTATTAATGTAATTGGGCATATAGTAGACATGCTTCTACCCTACTTGTAGTAGTTCAGGCTTGGAAATGTTAGTGGAATTGGGATAGACGGGAAATATAGAGCAGTTGGGCTCTGGGGGAAAACCCCATTGATTGGGCATAGAGGATCGGAGAACACGCGACACTGTTATCGGTAGTCTTTGCCAATAACAATGCACAGCGGAATAGTCGCAATGCCCAGTTGCTTATTACACTCTACTATAGTACACTAGTATTTTAGTAACTCATTGCATGATCCGGGAACCTGTTGACAGCAACTACCAAATCAAACCACTAAGAGTTAAACTCCCACCCACTCCTATCCATTCGCAGGTGAAATTTGCTCACCTGTGCTCAACCTGCGAGTCCGCTCAGCTGCAGGACGGAGCCGACAACGGCAGCGACATTGACGACGGCGATAAAGTCGCCGTCCAGACGGCGAAGCAACGCCAACAGGCTGTCAGCGACTGGCTGAGCCGCCTGCGCTCCGGCTGGCGCGACCTTCGCCGACTGCTGCACGCCTGCCAGGCCGATGCAGCTCAGCGCCTGGACGCTCAGCAGTTCTTTGCCTCGGCCGGCGAGGCCGACGATCACATGGCCGGCGTGGCGCCGCTGCTGGCCGGTCGGGACGTCGGGCACGACGCCGGCTCGGCAGCCGCGCTGCTCAAGCGTCACCAGTATCTGCGCAAGGAGCTGCAGGCCTTTGGCAGCGCAGAGACGACGGGCGAACTGGCGGGACTGCGCGAGACGGCAAAGAGGCTGACATCAGATGGGGATGCCGCTGCCGCCAAGGCGGCCAAAGCGAGCGATGGCAAGGTCCTGAAAACTTTTTTGTCTCCTAACTCAACCATACCGTCACTCAACCATGCCGTCACTCAACCATACCGTCACTCAACCATGCCGTCACTCAACCATACCGTCACTCAACCATACCGTCACTCAACCATACCGTCACTCAACCATGCCGTCACTCAACCATACCGTCACTCAACCATGCCGTCACTCAACCATACCGTCACTCAACCATGCCGTCACTCAACCATGCCGTCACTCAATCATACAGTCACTCAACCATGCCGTCACTCAACCATGCCGTCACTCAACCATACCGTCACTCAATCATACAGTCACTCAACCATGCCGTCACTCAACCATACCGTCACTCAATCATACCGTCACTCAATCATACAGTCACTCAACCATGCCGTCACTCAACCATACCGTCACTCAATCATACCGTCACTCAATCATACAGTCACTCAATCATACAATCACTCAATCATACAGTCACTCAATCATACAGTCACTCAATCATACAGTCACTCAACCATGCCGTCACTCAACCATACCGTCACTCAATCATACAGTCACTCAACCATGCCGTCACTCAACCATACCGTCACTCAATCATACAGTCACTCAATCATACAGTCACTCAACCATGCCGTCACTCAACCATACCGTCACTCAATCATACAGTCACTCAATCATACAGTCACTCAATCATACAGTCACTCAATCATACAGTCACTCAATCATACAGTCACTCAATCATACAATCACTCAATCATACAGTCACTCAATCATACAAGCACTCAATCATACAATCACTCAATCATACAGTCACTCAATCATACAATCACTCAATCATACAATCACTCAATCATACAATCACTCAACCATACCGTCACTCAATCATACAGTCACTCAATCATACAAGCACTCAATCATACAGTCACTCAATCATACAGTCACTCAATCATACAGTCACTCAATCATACAGTCACTCAATCATACAGTCACTCAATCATACAGTCACTCAATCATACAATCACTCAATCATACAATCACTCAATCATACAATCACTCAATCATACAATCACTCAATCATACAGTCACTCAATCATACAAGCACTCAATCATACAGTCACTCAATCATACAGTCACTCAATCATACAGTCACTCAATCATACAGTCACTCAATCATACAGTCACTCAATCATACAGTCACTCAATCATACAATCACTCAATCATACAGTCACTCAATCATACAGTCACTCAATCATACAGTCACTCAATCATACAAGCACTCAATCATACAGTCACTCAATCATACAAGCACTCAATCATACAAGAACTCAATCATACAAGCACTCAATCATACAAGCACTCAATCACACCGTCACTCACCACAATTCACTAAAAGTGCAACAGACAAGGACTCCGGAATTCCAGGAAACAACTGACGATGTGCACAGCAGCCTCGGCGACGAGGAGGAGGACGATGACTTCAATGAAGGCGAGGAGCAGTCTGCCGAGGACTCAGCGGTGGCGGACGGGGACGAGGACCCGTTGATTGCAGTAGAAGAGCCATACGAGGAGCTGGTGACGGAGATAAAGATGCAGGAGGCTGAGGAGCCGAGACGAATTCAACGGGTGGTGGTGAGCCACGCCTATCAGGCCAGGGACCCTAAAAAGCGCGACCTCAGCGCTGGAAAGGGGGACATCTTCGAGCTGCTGCAGAAGACCAATAAAGACTGGTACTCGGTTCGGGATCTGACTACCAACAAGCGGGGCTTCCTGCCCGCCATCTACCTGACAGAGATCTCACCCACCACTGTCACCGTGAGGGTGCCGCGGCCTGTGGAGGTAGAAATACGAGCCTGACTGCTGTATCTGTCTATCTATCTTTTTTTTCATAGAATATCAATTAAAAGAAATTGTGAATTTGCTTCAACTGTGTGCGTGGTTTCATTTCGCCTTATCTATCTATCTATCTATCTATCTATCTATCTATCTATCTATCTATCTATCTATCTATCTATCTATCTATCTATCTATCTATCTATCTATCTATCTATCTATCTATCTATCTATCTATCTATCTATCTATCTATCTATCTATCTACAGTATCTATCTATCTATCTATCTATCTATCTATCTATCTATCTATCTATCTATCTATCTATCTATGTATCTATCTATCTATCTATCTATCTATCTATCTATCTATCTATCTATCTATCTATCTATCTATCTATCTATCTATCTATCTATCTATCTATCTATCTATCTATCTATCTATCTATCTATCTATCTATCTATCTATCTATCTATCTATCTATCTATCTATCTATCTATCTATCTATCTATCTATCTATCTATCTATCTATCTATCTATCTATCTATCTATCTATCTATCTATCTATCTATCTATCTATCTATCTATCTATCTATCTATCTATCTATCTATCTATCTATCTATCTATCTATCTATCTATCTATCTATCTATCTATCTATCTATCTATCTATCTATCTATCTATCTATCTATCTATCTATCTATCTATCTATCTATCTATCTATCTATCTATCTATCTATCTATCTATCTATCTATCTATCTATCTATCTATCTATCTATCTATCTATCTATCTATCTATCTATCTATCTATCTATCTATCTATCTATCTATCTATCTATCTATCTATCTATCTATCTATCTATCTATCTATCTATCTATCTATCTATCTATCTATCTATCTATCTATCTATCTATCTATCTATCTATCTATCTATCCTTCTATCTCCAGGTCACAGTCGGGGTGCCCCGCACTCGCACTGTGTTTAAACGCGCCTCCGAACTGGAGGACGGTGCCGTCGGAGTTCGCCGTCCAACTTTTCGTCGCTCGGCCGGCGATCTGCACCGTCGGAGCCGGCGACGCCTCAGCCGCTGGCGCCGTCGTGGCCAGCGTCGCGGCCGCTGCCTGCCGGAGTCGGAGCGGACGGCCATCCGGCACCGCATGGAGAAGCTGGACGCCACCTTCGCCGACCTGCAGGCGCTGGCGACCGCGCGCGAGCGCTCGCTCGCCCAGGCTGTCCGGCAGTTCCGCTTCTTCGAACTGGCCGAAGCCTTCAACGACTGGCTGGCCGGGAAGGAGGCCGCCCTGGCCGCTGACGAGCCGCCCTACCTGGTGCTGGCCAATGGCTCCGCCGCTGTCAGGAAGCGCTGCGAGCAACACTTCCAGGAGATGGCGGCCAACAAGGGCCGACTGGACGAGCTGGACGGCTTGGCCAAGGAGCTGCTGGCTGACGCCGCGGCCGCGGCCAAGGAGGCGGCGGCGGTGGCCGGGTCGGCGGAGCTGACGGCCGAGACTGGGCCGGCGGCAAAGAGGGCGGACAAAGCGGCGAATCAGGCCAAGTCGCTGTTGAAGGATTTGCACGAGAGGTGGGCCTTGATAGCTGCGTGTTGGTGGATTATGGTTTACGGTTGGCTGAGTGACGATTTGGCTTTTGAGTGACGGTTTGGCTTTTGAGTGACGGTGTGGCCTTTGAGTGACGGTTCGGTTTTGAGTGACGGTTCGGTTTTGAGTGACGGTTTGGTTTTGAGCGACGGTTTGGTTTTGAGTGACGGTTCGGTTTTGAGTGACGGTTCGGTTTTGAGTGACGGTTTGGTTTTGAGTGACGGTTTGGTTTTGAGTGACGGTTCGGTTTTGAGTGACGGTTCGGTTTTGAGTGACGGTGTGGCCTTTGAGTGACGGTTCGGTTTTGAGTGACGGTTCGGTTTTGAGTGACGGTTTGGTTTTGAGCGACGGTTTGGTTTTGAGTGACGGTTCGGTTTTGAGTGACGGTTCGGTTTTGAGTGACGGTTTGGTTTTGAGTGACGGTTTGGTTTTGAGTGACGGTTTGGTTTTGAGTGACGGTTTGGTTTTGAGTGACGGTTTGGTTTTGAGTGACGGTTTGGTTTTGAGTGACGGTTTGGTTTTGAGTGACGGTTTGGTTTTGAGTGACGGTTTGGTTTTGAGTGACGGTTTGGTTTTGAGTGACGGTTTGGTTTTGAGTGACGGTTTGGTTTTGAGTGACGGTTTGGTTTTGAGTGACGGTTTGGTTTTGAGTGACGGTTTGGTTTTGAGTGACGGTGTAGTTTTTGAGTGACAGGGTGGCCTTTGAGTGATGGTGATGATGCTTTTCTGTGACGGTGATGATGCTTTTCAGTGACGGTGAGGCTTTTGAGTGACGGTGTGGTTTTGAGCAATTGAGATAGTTACGAGTAATTAATAAAGATCATCTATAATTCTCTAAGTTTTATCTTTAAGACTTGAGAAACAGGTAGAAACGTTCTTTTCCGTTCCCATCTGGATTGCTTTCCAAACTACCTCGTTGCAACGCCGATCTGATAAACACTTTCTCACGGATATCTCCTTCCCTCGACCGCTGAATTCCAGTTGAAGTGACCAAAAATTAGCATTTCATGCAACCTCTGATTAGAATCAACTTAGCCTACTTATTCCCTCTAGTATAAGTAATATCAAATGATAAAAACTGTATTTTCCAGCATTGCCATATAACATTTTGCAGGCCAGTAATTAGGCTGAACAGAGTTATGCGATTTCACCGCGAAGTTATGGACGGGTAACGGATGATGTTTGAACCGCTTTCAGCACATCATAACCTCTTTTAGCTTCACTTGACATTGATAATTGAGTAGTGGCACAATCTGCATTTATTCACCTACCTGTAGTAGTATGCATGTAATGACAACTTTAATCAGAATTAATTATTTTATTTAGGTGGGACCGATTGAACAAGCTGAAGATTGAAAAGGAGAAAAAACTTGCCGATTCGTCAAGGTAAAGAATATTATTTTCATTGTCAATTTATTTCCATTCTGGCCCTTTATCTCTCTCTCTCTCTCTCTCTCTCTCTCTCTCTCTCTCTCTCTCTCTCTCTCTCTCTCTCTCTACCTCTCTCTCTCTCACTCTTTCTCTCTCTCAGTCTGAGACAGCCACACCACCACCTTACTCTTTATCTCTCTTAGTCTGAGACAGCCACCCCACCACCTTACTCTTTATCTCTCTTAGTCTGAGACAGCCACCTCACCACCTCACTCCTTATCTCTCTTAGTCTGAGACAGCCACCTCACCACCTCACTCCTTATCTTTCTCAGTCTGAGACAGCCCCCAACTCCCACTACTTCTCAGTCTGCAACTAATCAAAACGATGATCCCACAGCATCGAGCGCTTTGCCAAGCGCTCCCAGGAGACGAAGGAGCAGCTTGAAGAGCGACGCGACCTTCTGGCGGAACGGCGCGAGCCCGGCCAGAACCTGGCCAGCAATGCAGCCCAGCTAGCGCATCACCGACACCTGTGCCACGAACTGGACGCCCTGAAAGCTCGGGCCGCCGAGTTAGACTACGAAGGCCGCGCAGTCAAGGAGGTGCATCCAAGCGAGTCGGCATTCATCGATGCCCGACTAGAGAAGCTGGCAGACTTGGCCGAGCTGGTGTCCGAGATGGCGGGTGGCCGGGAGCGGGAGCTGTGCGAGCGCCGAGAAAAACTGCTGCTAGAGGCTGAGGCGGCCAAGGCGTTAAAGAGGCTGGAAGAGGCGTCGCTGGCCGGTCCTCTGAGTCCTGCCAGGTTATTTTTAGCTTGATTTGAGGACATGAATTGATAATAGGATTTGTGATCAAAGTTTAATTTGGAAACATTTATTTTTCAATGCATATCACCCCATACTCTGCCCCTCCTATCCCTCAATCAGGACATCCGCCCCATTCTCTGCCCCTCTGTTCTCTCAATCAGGACACCCACCCCATTATCTGCCCCTCCTATCTCTCAATCAGGACATCCACTCCATTATCTGCCCCTCCTATCTCTCAATCAGTACACCATTCTCTGCCCCTCCGTTCTCTCAATCAGGACACCATTCTCTGCCTTAAACACTAACCACAGGACAATACCAGACTAAGCTATCTTTCATCCTCCTTTTAAATGAAACTCCACAGGTCCGGAACAGCAGGGTTCGCTCAGCAACATCAACAACAGCGTCGCCTAACATCAGTGGACGAACCGGCCACTGGAGACGATGAAGAGCAGCAGCTGGACCAGCTGTTGGCCAGCACCGAAGCCTTAGAGCAGTCGCTTGACGCTCAGCTGGCAGCTGCTGGCGCCCCTCGCGATCCACAGCTGTTGGCGCTGCGGCAGCGCCTGCGAGCAAAGCGCGGCGCCCTAACTGACGAGGTGCAGCGCCGGCGCCGCGAGCGCCAAATCGAAGCGACGGCTCGGCGATTCCTGCGCGACGCGGACAGAGCCGCGGCGGGACTTGCCGCCTGGCAGCGACGCCTCGCCGGCCTGCGCTCGACGCAGGAAGTCGACGCGGCCGCCTCAGCAGGCCTGGAGCCGCTCAGCCAGCGTGTCGCCGACTTGACAGCCCGCTGGGAGTCGGCACAGTCGCCACGCACGGAGCTCGCCCAGGAGGACCGTCAGAAGGTGGAGTCTCGGCTGGCCACCGCAAATGAGGCTCTGGCATCAGCGCGCGCTGCCACAGAGCGTCGGCGTCGCGAGCTGCGCGACGCCGCTGAGCTGGCCGACTTTGACGTCGCGGCAGACGAACTGGCCGAGTGGCTGGCAGAGAAGCGGCCATCTGTGGAGGACCGCTCCCATCGGAAGGCCGGCGGCGACATCGATAGGCGAAGAATGCGGCACCGAGCCTTCGAGGCGGAGATGGCGGCGCAGGCGCCTCAGCTGGAGAAGCTGCGAAAGGTTATTGCCGACCACTAAAAATTTGAATTTTGCATCTTTTCTTTCTTTTTTTCTTCATCCTTCAATACGAGCGAATTCTGCGTCACTTACTCCCATAGAATACTCCTCCCATAAAAACCTTCCACACCTCCCTCAGACACCCACCCCACTCCTTTCTCAGACATCCACCCACTCCTCCCTCAGACACCCACCCTACTCCTCCATCAGACACCCACCCCACTCCGCCCTCAGACACCCACCCCACTCCTCCCTTAGACACCCACCCCACTGCTCCCTCAGACACCCACCCCACTCCTCCCTTAGACACCCACCCCACTCCTCCCTCAGACACCCACCCCACTTCTTCCTCAGACATCCACCCACTCCTCTTTCAGACACCCACCCTACTCCTCCATCAGACACCCACCCCACTCCGCCCTCAGACACCCACCCCACTCCTCCCTCAGACATCCACCCCACTCCTCCCTTAGACACCCACCCCACTCCTTCCTCAGACATCCACCCCACTCCGCCCTCAGACACCCACCCCACTCCGCCCTCAGACACCCACCCCACTCCTCCCTCAGACACCCACCCCACTCCTTCTTCAGACATCCACCCACTCCTCCCTCAGACACCCACCCTACTCCTCCATCAGACACCCACCCCACTCCTCCCTTAGACACCCACCCCACTGCTCCCTCAGACACCCACCCCACTCCTCCCTTAGACACCCACCCCACTCCTCCATCAGACATCCACCCACTCCTCCCTCAGACACCCACCCTACTCCTCCATCAGACACCCAACCAACTCCTCCCTCAGACACCCACCTCACTCATTCCTCAGACACCCACGCACCTCAGTCTTCCGTTTATCACCCACACCATAGGCGGCACAGCAGCTGCAGGCTAAAGGACACCCGGATGCTCAGGAAGCCCTCAATCGTCTAGAAGAGGTAGAATCGCTGTGGAGCAGCATCGAGACAGCGGCCGCCGAGAAGGGCACCGAACTGGACGAGGCACAGAAAGAGCGCCAGCTGATGGAGCGTCTGGAAGCTGTGGTTGAGCAAACCGACCGACTGGCCAAGGAGGCGGCGCGAGCTCCCGTGGTGGAGGACGAGCGGTCGGCCAGGGCCCAGCAGGAAAGGCAGGAGGTGGGCCGATGAATTTCTTCGAACAAATTAAAAATCCATTCTGTAGACAACATTAAATGCTATTTATCTTACTGTTAGTAGAGTGTAGTGATGGGGTATCAATATTTTAGATGATGACAGTAAGAAGAAGAGTAGTAAAAAATGGAGATACGAATACAGAAGGGTAAGATTCAGAAGGGTGAGATACAGAAGGGTGAGATACAGAAGGGTGAGATACAAAAGGGTGAGATACAGAAGGGTAAGATTCAGAAGGGTGAGATACAGGAGGGTGAGATACAGAAGGGTGAGATACAAAAGGGTGAGATACAGAAGGGTAAGATTCAGAAGGGTGAGATACAGGAGGGTGAGATACAGAAGGGTGAGATACAAAAGGGTGAGATACAGAAGGGTGAGATACAGAAGGGTGAGATACAGAAGGGTGAGATACAGAAGGGTGAGATACAGAAGGGTGAGATACAGAAGGGTAAGATTCAGAAGGGTGAGATACAGGAGGGTGAGATACAGAAGGGTGAGATACAAAAGGGTGAGATACAGAAGGGTGAGATACAGAAGGGTGAGATACAGAAGGGTGAGATACAGAAGGGTGAGATACAGAAGGGTGAGATACAGAAGGGTGAGATACAGAAGGGTGAGATACAAAAGGGTGAGATACAGAAGGGTGAGATACAGAAGGGTGAGATACAGAAGGGTGAAATACAGAAGGGTGAGATACAGAAGGGTGAGATACAGAAGGGTGAGATACAGAAGGGTGAGATACAGAAGGGTGAGATACAGAAGGGTGAGATACAGAAGGGTGAGATACATAAGGGTGAGATACAGAAGGGTGAGATACAGAAGGGTGAGATACAGAAGGGTGAGATACAGGAGGGTGAGATACAGAAGGGTGAGATACAGAAGGGTGAGATACAGAAGGGTGAGATCCAGAAGGGTGAGATACAGAAGGGTGAGACCCAGAAGGGTGAGATACAGAAGGGTGAGATACAGAAGGGTGAGATACAGGAGGGTGAGATACAGAAGGGTGAGATACAGAAGGGTGAGATACAGAAGGGTGAGATACAGAAGGGTGAGATACAGAAGGGTGAGATACAGAAGGGTGAGATACAGAAGGGTGAGACCCAGAAGGGTGAGATACAGAAGGGTGAGACAGAGAATAGTAGGAGAAAAGGATAGCTATTGAGTTTGCAATCTTACTCTGCAGTGATTAAATTGAATTAGTCAGTCAAATAAGAGCAAGTAAGATGAGCCCTCACATCGGGGTCTCACTCTGCTCTCTCAATAGTTTCAGCACAAGCAGCCCAGTACCGGCTGAATAATTTATGCCAATAATAAATCATTTAACGCGAGTTTAATTGCCTGCTCCCCCCCACCCGCCCCGCAGTACCTGGAAGAGAGGCTGGCCCAGTGCGCAGTGCAGACGGCAGAGCTGGCCCAGCTGGCCAAGGAGCTGGCCGGCAGGGGTCACTACAACTCCGAGGCCATCCTGGCCGCCGTCGGCAAGCAGGAGGCCGCCTGCGACAGTCTGGCGCCTCAGCTGGCCGAACGGAGGCACCAGCTGGACAAGGCGGAGGCGGACAGGCAGCTGGCGGCCAGTCTGGACCGCGAGCTGCTTTGGGCCGACGAGCGCCTGATGTCGGCGGCCGCCGTGGCCAACTCGGCAAACACGGCGCCGCCAAAGACGCCGGAGGCGGAGCGGCTGCTTCAGCAGAGCCAGGCGGGCCTGCAGACAGAGCTGGCGACAAGGCGGGCGGCGGTGGAGAAGCTGCTGCAGCAGGCCGAGGCCGCGGGCGGCGGCCGCGACGGAGGCGAGAAAGCGAAGCAGCTGGTCGAAAAGATGGAGAAGCTGGAGGCTGTGCTGGCGCAAAGGGAGGAGCAGGTGAGGCTGGGGGAGTTAAGGAACAGGAAATTCTGAAAATTCGGAAACAGAGGAATTCGGTAATGAGGGGAATTCGGAAATAAAGGAATTTAAAAATGGAGACATTTAGAAATGGAGAAATTTAGAAATGGGGAATTCTGAAATGTACGAGTTAGGAATTCGGTAAATAGGGGGAATTCGGTAAATAGAGGGAATTCGGTGAATAGGGGAATTCGGTAAATAGGGGGAATTCGGTAAATAGGGGGAATTCGGTGAATAGGGGAATTCGGTAAATAGGGGAATTCGGTAAATAGGGGAATTCGGTAAATAGGGGAATTCGGTAAATAGGGGAATTCGGTAAATAGGGGAATTCGGTAAATAGGGGAATTCGGTAAATAGGGGAATTGAATAAATAGGGGAATTCGGTAAATAGGGGAATTTGGTAAATAGGGGAATTCGTTAAATAGGGGAATTCGGTAAATAGGGGAATTCGGTAAATAGGGGAATTCGGTAAATAGGGGAATTCGGTAAATAGGGGAATTGAATAAATAGGGGAATTCGGTAAATAGGGGAATTGAATAAATAGGGGAATTTGGTAAATAGGGGAATTCGTTAAATAGGGGAATTCGGTAAATAGGGGAATTCGGTAAATAGGGGAATTCGGTAAATAGGGGAATTGAATAAATAGGGGAATTCGGTAAATAGGGGAATTGAATAAATAGGGGAATTCGGTAAATAGGGGAATTCGGTAAATAGGAGAATTCGTTAAATAAAGGAATTCGGTAAATAGGGGAATTCGGTAAATAGGGGAATTGAATAAACAGGGGAATTCGGTAAATAGGGGAATTCGGTAAATAGGGGAATTGAATAAACAGGGGAATTCGGTAAATAAGGGAATTCGGTAAATAGGAGAATTCGATAAATAGGGGAATTCGGTAAATAGGGGAATTGAATAAACAGGGGAATTCGGTAAATAGGGGAATTCGGTAAATAGGGGAATTCGGTAAATAGGAGAATTCGGTAAATAGGGGAATTCGGTAAATAGGGGAATTCGTTAAATAGGGGAATTCGGTAAATAGGGGAATTCGGTAAATAGGAGAATTCGGTAAATAGGGGAATTGAATAAATAGGGGAATTCGGTAAATAGGGGAATTGAATAAATAGGGGAATTCGGTAAATAGGGGAATTCGGTAAATAGGGGAATTCGGTAAATAGGGGAATTCGGTAAATAGGGGGAATTCGGTAAATAGGAGAATTCGGTAAATAGGGGAATTCGGTAAATAGGAGAATTCGGTAAATAGGGGAATTCGGTAAATAGGGGAATTGAATAAACAGGGGAATTCGGTAAATAGGGGAATTCGGTAAATAGGGGAATTCGGTAAATAGGGGAATTGAATAAACAGGGGAATTCGGTAAATAAGGGAATTCGGTAAATTGGAGAATTCGGTAAATAGGGGAATTCGGTAAATAGGGGAATTGAATAAACAGGGGAATTCGGTAAATAGGGGAATTCGGTAAATAGGAGAATTCGGTAAATAGGGGAATTCGGTAAATAGGGGAATTCGGTAAATAGGGGGAATTCGTTAAATAGGGGGAATTCGGTGAATAGGGGAATTCGGTAAATAGGCGATTTTTGATTCTGGGAATTATTAAATGCGGAAATTGAAAAAAAAATTTAAGAATTTAAGTCACTTCAAATCCTCACACCTGCCACGAACCCGAACTCTGCAGCTGCAGCAGGCCGCCCTGGCCAAGCAGCTGTCAGTTGAGCGCGCCGAGTCCGAGCAGCGGCTGGACGACTGCGCCCTCCTGTTGGTCCAGTCCGACGAGCTGGCTGCAGACGTCCTTGCCGCCGCCGCCGCCAGCCCGCTTGAGGCCGGCGATCCAACCGCGGCGGCGACCGCGGCCGACCCGAATCAGCAGCGACAAGCGGCCGAGAAGGCCTTGAAGCGACTGGCCGGCCTCGAACAGAGCCTGGCCGATCTCGCCTCGGCCATTCCTGAGTCGGCCGAGCCCGACGATCCCCGGCGCCGACGCCTGTCCGAGCTGCGGCGCGAGGCGGCCGAGCAGCGCGCCGCTTTGGAGGCCCGTCGCGACCGAGCCCGACTCGCTGCCGAGGTGGCCGACGCTCGCGAGCAGATCGACTCACACCTGGTGACGGCCGCCTCCGAGGAGTACGGCACCGACGCTGAGCAGTGCGCCCGGCTGCGCGACGCGTTCGACGATTTTCAGGCTACGGCGCTGGCGCCGCTCAAGGCGCGAGTGGCGGCGCTGCAAACGGAAGCGGAAACGGCCGGCGAGGCGGACGAAGCCATGGCCAAAATGGCGCAGGATTTGGGCGACTATTTGAGACTCCTGGAGCACTATGCCGAGTGCAGGGCGGACAACCTGGCCAAGGTGAGCTCTGACTGAGTAACTAACTAACTAACTAACTAACTAACTAACTAACTAACTAACTAACTACTAACTAACTAACTAACTAACTAACTAACTAACTAACTAACTAACTAACTAACTACCTAACTAACTGACTAACAAGCTAACTAACTAACTAACTAACTAACTAACTAACTAACTAACTAACTAACTAACTAACTAACTACTAACTAACTAACTAACTAACTACCTAACTAACTGACTAACAAGCTAACTAACTAACTAACTAACTAACTAACTAACTACCTAACTAACTGACTAACAAGCTAACTAACTAACTAACTAACTAACTAACTAACTAACTAACTAACTAACTAACTAACTAACTAACTAACTAACTAACTAACTACTAACTAACTAACTAACTAACTACCTAACTAACTGACTAACAAGCTAACTAACTAACTAACTAACTAACTAACTAACTAACTAACTAACTACTAACTAACTAACTAACTAACTAACTAGCTACTAACTAACTAACTAACTAACTGACTAGCTAGCTAACTAACTAACTAACTAACTAACTAGCTAACTAACTAACTAACTAACTAACTAACCAACTAACTAACCAACTAACTAACTAACCAACTAACTAACCAACTAACTAACTAACTAACTAACTAACTAACTAACTAACTAACTAACTAACTACTAACTAACTAACTAACTAACTAACTAACCAACTAACTAACTAACTAACTAACTACTAACTAACTAACTAACTAACTAACTACTAACTAACTAACTAACTAACTGACTAGCTAGCTAACTAACTAACTAACTAACTAACTAGCTAACTAACTAACTAACTAACTAACCAACTAACTAACCAACTAACTAACTAACCAACTAACCAACTAACTAACTAACTAACTAACCAACTAACTAACCAACTAACTAACTAACTAACTAACTAACTAACTAACTAACTAACTAACTAACTAACTAACTAACTAACTAACTAACTAACCAACTAACTAACTAACTAACTAACTAACTAACTAACTAACTAACTAACTAACTAACTAACTAACTAACTAACTAACTAACTAACTAACTAACTAACTAACTAACTAACTAACTAACTAACTAACTAACTAACTAACTAA
Organism: Macrostomum lignano; assembly: GCA_002269645.1. Classification (NCBI taxonomy): domain Eukaryota; kingdom Metazoa; phylum Platyhelminthes; family Macrostomidae; genus Macrostomum; species Macrostomum lignano. The sequence continues at coordinate 42,612 of NIVC01002604.1, read as the reverse complement.
CTAACTAACTAACTAACTAACTAACTAACTAACTAACTAACTAACTAACTAACTAACTAACTAACTAACTAACTAACTAACTAACTAACTAACTAACTAACTAACTAACTAACTAACTAACTAACTAACTAACTAACTAACTAACTAACTAACTAACTAACTAACTAACTAGCTAACTAACTAACTAGCTAGCTAACTAACTAACTAACTAACTAACTAGCTAACTAACTAACTAACTAACTAACTAACTAACTAACTAACTAACTAACTAACTAACTAACTAACTAACTAACCAACTAACTAACCAACTAACTAACTAACTAACTAACTAACTAACTAACTAACTAACTAACCAACTAACTAACTAACTAACTAACTAACTAACTAACTAACTAACTAACTAACTAACCAACTAACTAACTAACCAACTAACTAACCAACCAACTAACTAACTAACTAACTAACTAACTAACTAACTAACTAACTAACTAACTAACTAACCAACTAACTAACTAACTAACTAACCAACTAACTAACCAACCAACTAACTAACTAACTAACTAACTAACTAACTAACTAACTAACTAACTAACTAACTAACTAACTAACTAACTAACTACTAACTAACTAACTAACTAACTAACTAACTAACTAACTAACTAACCAACTAACTAACCAACTAACTAACCAACTAACTAACTAACTAACTAACTAACTAACTAACTAACTAACTAACCAACTAACTAACTAACTAACTAACTAACTAACTAACTAACTAACTAACTAACTAACTAACTAACTAACTAACCAACTAACTAACTAACCAACTAACTAACCAACCAACTAACTAACTAACTAACTAACTAACTAACTAACTAACTAACTAACTAACTAACTAACTAACTAACTAACTAACTAACTAACTAACTAACTAACTAACTAACCAACTAACTAACTAACCAACTAACTAACCAACCAACTAACTAACTAACTAACTAACTAACTAACTAACTAACTAACTAACTAACTAACTAACTAACTAACCAACTAAACTAACTAACTAACTAACCAACTAACTAACTAACTAACTAACTAACTAAATAACTAACTAACTAACTAACTAACTAACTACTAACTAACTAACTAACTAACTAACTAACTAACTAACCAACTAACTAACTAACTAACTAACTAACTAACTAACTAACTAACTAACTAACTAACTTACTAACTAACTAACTAACTAACTAACTATCAGGGAGAATGATATGCCCCATTAACCAATCAGCCAATCAGCACTCAGCTCCACTCACCAACCCCCGTCCCCAGGCAGCAGAGGTGCACGAGTACAACCGAGACGCCTGCGAGCTGATGCAGGCGGCGGAGGAGAAGCTGCTGTCCATCCCGTCGGAGCTGGGACGCGACGCTAGCGCTCTGGAAAAATACACCGCTCGGCACTACGTGCTGCTGCAGGAGCTGGTTCCGCTAGAGGAACGTCTGGCCCAACTTCGAGATCGTTCGGCCAGTCTGTCCGGCCGGCTGGATCCGGACAACGCTAAGCTGATCGCGGCCAGACAGCGTCGAGTTGAAGACGCATTCGACAGGCTGGAGACTCGGCAGCAGGAGCGAGTCAGACAGCTGGAAGGAGCTCACGAGCTGCTGGCGCTGGCCCGGCAGCGGCAGGCCGTCAAATCCTGGCTGGACGACGCCCGGCCAGAGATGGACGACCTGCTGGCCAAGCTGGCCGACAACGTGGCGCCGGCCGAGGCGGCAGCGATGGCCGAGTCCGCCGACGAACTGGCCGGACAGTTGAACGAACGACTGGCCGACGTGAAAATGCTGGCCGATGAAGGAGAGAGGCTGTGCGACAGGGAGGAAGGCGAAGAGTTCAACGAAGAGGTTAGTATGGGCTAATTAGCAGGGTGCTGGCTAGATTGCTGCGAATTTTTCCTTCGAGATACTTGATGAAAATAATTAAATAGCAATTTGCAGCCATACTACTTTCATATTAGAGTTCAGTAGTTAAATTGAATATTTGAATTCTGAAGTATAGAAGTAGATCAAAGGGTTGCGAGACAGAAAGAGGGAGACGGGACAGGGAGAGAGGCAGAAAGTAAGAGACGGAGAGATGGAGAGGGAGAGAGAGGGTGAGATGAGAGAGGAAGAGAGGAAGAGAGGAAGAGAGGGTGAGATGAGAGAGGAGAGATGAGAGAGGGAGGGAGGGAGGGAGAGAGGGAGAGATGAAGAGAGAGAAGGGGAGATGAGGAGGACTGAGGTAGACAGCGCTGACAGCATTATTTGAGCAGTTTGCTCATTCCAAACTCTGAATCCCTGGCACAGATCGAGAAGATCGTCGACGACGCCATCGCGATGAAAGCCGTCCTCGATGACCGACTTGCAGGCCTCGAGCGCCGGGCCACCGCCTTCAGAGCCGTTGGCGACTTCGCCGACAAAGTGCGCCAAGCTCAACAGGCGTTGGCCAGTGTGGAGTCGCGCGCCGCCGTTCTGGCGCCGTCAGTTGAGTCGGCATCGTCGGAACAGGTGGAGCAGCTGCGGCGCGAGCTGGAGGCGCTAAAAGTTCTGTGCGAGCGCGCCGCGGCACAGCGCCTGCCAGCCTGTCGCGACTCGGCCGCCGCTGCCAACGCCCTGGCGCCGGGGGTCCTCGCCGAAGAGGAGCGACGCTCCATCGAGACGCGCCTGGCGAACTTGGAGGCCCAGGATGAGCGCGCCTCCGCCAGAATTGAGGCGGCGCTAAGCGCGCTGATCTGCCGAAGCGACTATTTGGACTACGTGACGGCGGACGCGGAGATCAACGACTTGATCGGGTCGCAGCTGGCGCGGGTGGCCACGGCCTCCGCCGACGCCAAGGAGGCCGACGACCGGCGCCGACGACCGCAGCAGCTGCTTCGCCTGCAGGACTTCAAAGACGCCGCGGATGCCCAGAGAGATCGGGTGGAGCGGCACCTGCAGCGCGGCCGGACGATGGGCGGCCCGGCGGCCGAGCTGGCTGAGGCGACGGGCGCCGCTTGGGACCGACTGAGCGCCGCGTTCGAGGAGCGCGCTCAGGCGCTTGAAACGGCGCGCTCGCTGCTGCGTCTGCTGGCCGACTGCGAGCGCGCCGAGAACGCGCTGCTGGAGGTGAAGCCGCTGCTGGACGCCTACCAGGCCACAGGAGGCGAGGCCACTGAAGAAGCCGACGCGTTTCTTTATGATGCGCTGCTGCAGCTTCCGGTGGATCAGGTTTGGCAACTCAGCTTTGGCTAGAAGCATGCAAATGAGACTTGTATAGAGTTGGAGCCAACTCACCAGTTTAATCTGCAGTTTGCAGTTTTGAAGATTTCACCTGATTGGTAATAGGAAGAGAAGAGGTCAAAAGAAAGAGGCAGTGAGGATGAGATGGCGACAAGGAGAGAGAGGGGGGAGGGGGTGAGAGCGTGGAAGGAAGAGGGAGAGAGGGAGAGAGGGGGACAGGGTGAGAGGGAGAGGGTGGGAGGGAGAGGGTGGGAGGGAAAGAGAGAGTGCGGAAGAGAGGGAGAGAGGGAGAAAGAGGGAGTGAGAGAGGGGGAGAGAGTGAGAGTGAGGGAGAGAGTGAGGAAGAGAGAGAGGGAGAGAGAGAGGGGGAGAGAGAGAGGGAGTGAGTGAGAAAGGGAGAGAGAGTGAGGCCTGTGAGGGAGAGAATGAGAGAGAGTGAGGGAGAGAGAGAGGGAGTGAGTGAGACGGAAAGAGAGAGGGAGAGAGAGGGAGAAAGAGGGAGAGGGATAGAGAGTGAGGGAGATATTGAAGGAAGGGGAACTATAGATATTTATGGCAAGTTAGACGCCTGCCACAAGACGCAATTCAAAAGAGGCCACTCACCTTGATCTCCAAAGGAGCGCATAGACGCACTGCTAGCGGACGCAGCCGCCCTCAGCAGCTCCGCTGCCGCCGCCTCCTCCGGCGACACCGCGGATCCCGAGGTGGCGGCCGCTGCCAGCCGGGCGCAGAAGGTGGCCCAGAGCTGGTCAGAGTCGCGGCCCCGCCTGGACCAGTGCCGCCAGGAGCTCGACGCCAAGGTGCGCTACCACCGCTTCCGGCGTGCCGGCGACCAGCTCGACCGCGAGCTGGACCGCCTCGACGAATTGTTGGACGCCGACGACGCCGCCGTTTCCGAGGGCGACTCGGCCAGCGTAGCGGACAGAATCCAGCGGAACTGCCGAGTCCGCGATACCGAGGCCAAGAAGCTGGCCGGCCTGCTGGCCAAGATGAGGGAGCTGCGGGACGAGTTCGACGCGGCGGGAATTTATCCGCAGGCCGGGGCTGCCTGCAAGCGCCTCTCTGAGCGCCTGGAGGCTCTGCGGCGGCGCTGCGACCAGCGGGATCGGCGCCTGCAGGACGAGCGACGCTGCGCCGACGTGGCCGACGGTGTACGAGCCTTCTGCGACTGGGCGGCTGACTTTGCCGATCGCCGACTGGCTGAGGAGGAGGCGGCCGGCGCGGTGGCGGCACCGACAGTTGAGGAGGCCGAACGGCGCCTGGCGCTGAACCGGGACCGTCGGACAGAGCTGGAGCGCCGGCTGGCTGAGGCCGCCAAGCTGCGACTGCGGGCTGCCGACCTGGCGACCGCCTCCACGGTGGCCGCAGCTGACGGCGAGGGCGGCGGCGGTGGCATCGACTTTGCCATGGCGCTGAAGGAGCCGAGGGAGCAACTGGAAGCGGCGCGGCTGCGGGTTCGACAGCGGTTTGAGCGGCACTCGGAGATTCTGTCTGGAGATGCCGCCTGCGCTCAGCTGGCTGAACGGGTTGCCGTGAGTCCACCGGGTCTGATTTGGTGTGGGATTGGGTGTGGGATTGGGTGTTGGATTGGGTGTGGGATTGGGTGTGGGATTGGGTGTTGGATTGGGTGTGGGATTGGGTGTGGGATTGGGTGTGGGATTGGGTGTGGGATTGGGTGTGGGATTGGGTGTTGGATTGGGTGTGGGATTGTGTGTGGGATTGGGTGTGGGATTGGGTGTTGGATTGGGTGTGGGATTGGGTGTGGGATTGGGTGTGGGATTGGGTGTGGGATTGGGTGTGGGATTGGGTGTGGGATTGGGTGTTGGATTGGGTGTGGGATTGGGTGTGGGATTGGGTGTAGGATTGGGTGTGGGATTGGGTGTGGGATTGGGTGTGGGATAGGGTGTGGGATAGGGTGTGGGATAGGGTGTGGGATTGGGTGTGGGATTGGGTGTGGCATTGAATGTTGCAGTACGAGCTAGATAATGGGATGTGTCAGACGACATGTGCAGAGGAATGTCCAATTAAGAATAGGAAAACGGGTCAGATAAGTGTCAGATCAGATCCCTACTCTGTTGCCTCCCCCCAGTCTGTCGGCCGCAGTCTGCATTCGTTGGAGAGCCGACTTTCCGAGGCGGCAGCCACCGCAGCCGCCGCAGTTGCCGACGACGAAGACGACCCCAGCCCGACGCTGACGCTCGAACCTTCGACGAGCATCTCCGCGTCAACGGCCGCCTCGGAGCTTCGCCAGCTGCGCGACCGTCTGGCCGAGTGCCAGGAGGCCTGCGACGCCCTGCCGCCGGGCGGCCGGCACGCTGCCGCAGTCGCCGATCAGCTGTCCAATGAGCGGCGCCGTTGCGACGTTGTCGCCGCTCTGGTGGACGCGGCGGCGAAGCGACACGCCGCAGGCGATCGCCTGGCCGCCTACCTGCAGCACTGCGACAATTTCCGACTGCGGCTGGAGGCCCGCCTGCTCCGTCTGGATGTGGACGACTCTGCGGCGGCGGCGGCCGAAGAAGCCGAAGACACGGGCGACGACGACGCCAGCAGGCGGGGAACGGAGCGGCTGGAGACGCTGCTGGCCGAGGTTCGGGGCTACTCTAGGCAGCTGGACAGCCTGGCGGAGGAGGGCGACCAGCTCACCGAGGCGCTGGACTCAGCGATGGCCAGGCGGGCTGTGTCCGACAGGATGGAGCAGCTGAGGAAGCTGCACGGGGAGGCTGTGGAGCGGTGAGTTTGGATACTGTGGGCTAGCTGGGGTGTCAGTGAGTTAGCTAATGATGTGTCAGGTGAGGTAGCTAATGATGTGTCAGGTGAGTTAGCTAATGATGTGTCCGGTGAGTTAGCTAATGATGTGTCAGGTGAGGTAGCTAATGATGTGTCAGGTGAGATAGCTAATGATGTGTCAGGTGAGGTAGCTAATGATGTGTCAGGTGAGATAGCTAATGATGTGTCAGGTGAGATAGCTAATGATGTGTCAGGTGAGGTAGCTAATGATGTGTCAGGTGAGTTAGCTAATGATGTGTCAGGTGAGTTAGCTAATGATGTGTCAGGTGAGATAGCTAATGATGTGTCAGGTGAGTTAGCTAATGATGTTATAACTTTCGCTCCCCGTTAAATCCGCCCAGCTGCTCCAGCGACTGTCCCGAGCCCGACGGGCCTACAGCATCCGCCAGCTGCTGCAACGCTGTCGCGACCTCGAAAGATTCTGTCGCACAGTCAACGAAGCCGTCGACCTGAGCGTTGCCGCGGTGGCGAAGGGCGGAAAAGGCGGCGGCGGCCTCGGCCGGGCCAAGCAGGCGCAGAAGGAGCTGGCCGGGCTGCTCGCCGATCTAGAGGCTCGCGGAGACGCGCTGAAGGAAGCGGAGGCCGCCCTCGCCGAGCTGCTCGACAGAGGCGGCGACGGAGACGAAAAAGTCGACGAAGGCGTCGCCACCTGCCGGCTGGTTGTTGAGCGGCTGCGTCGACGTTTCGACACCCTGCGCCGTCTGCTCCGGGCGCACGGGGCGGGGCTGGGGCGGGCGGTGCGGCTGCTGCACTACCTGGCGGAGTCTGAGGATGAGGCCGCCTGGCTGGAGGGTGAGGAATGGAGGAATAAGGAGGGAAGAATGGAAAGTTGGGAGAACAGAAGAGGGGGATGGGAAAGGAAGAGTGAAAGAGAGAGTGGGACAGGGAGAGAGGGGGAGAGAGAGTGAGGAGGGAGAGTGGCAGAGGGACAGTGGGAGAGGGAGAGTGGGAGAGGGAGAGTGGGAGAGGGACAGTGGGAGAGGGACAGTGGGAGAGGGAGAGTGGGAGAGTGGGAGAGGGACAGTGGGAGAGGGACAGTGGGAGAGGGACAGTGGGAGAGGGAGAGTGGGAGAGTGGGAGAGGGACAGTGGGAGAGGGAGAGTGGGAGAGGACAGTGGGAGAGGGACAGTGGGAGAGGGACAGTGGGAGAGGACAGTGGGAGAGGACAGTGGGAGAGGACAGTGGGAGAGGACAGTGGGAGAGGGACAGTGGGAGAGGGACAGTGGGAGAGGGACAGTGGGAGAGGGACAGTGGGAGAGGGACAGTGGGAGAGGGACAGTGGGAGAGGGAGAGTGGAAAAAGCAGAGAGGGAGAGTAAGAGTGGGAGAGGCAGAGAGGGAGAGTAAGAGAGGGAGAGGGAGAGGCAGAGAGGGAGAGTAAGAGAGGGAGAGGGAGAGGCAGAGAGGGAGAGTAAGAGAGGGAGAGGGAGAGAGGGAGAGGCAGAGAGGGAGAGGCAGAGGGAGAGGCAGAGAGGGAGAGTAAGAGAGGGAGAGGGAGAGAGGGAGAGTAAGAGTGGGAGAGGCAGAGAGGGAGAGTAAGAGAGGGAGAGGGAGAGAGGGAGAGTAAGAGAGGGAAAGGCAGAGAGGGAGAGTAAGAGAGGGAGAGTAAGAGAGGGAGAGGCAGAGAGGGAGAGGCAGAGAGGGAGAGGCAGAGAGGGAGAGTAAGAGTGGGAGAGGCAGAGAGGGAGAGTAAGAGAGGGAGAGGCAGAGAGGGAGAGGCAGAGAGGGAGAGGCAGAGAGGGAGAGTAAGAGTGGGAGAGGCAGAGAGGGAGAGGCAGAGTGGGAGAGGCAGAGAGGGAGAGTAAGAGTGGGAGAGGCAGAGAGGGAGAGTAAGAGTGGGAGAGGCAGAGAGGGAGAGTAAGAGTGGGAGAGTAAGAGTGGGAGAGGCAGAGAGGGAGAGGCAGAGAGGGAGAGGCAGAGAGGGAGAGGCAGAGAGGGAGAGTAAGAGTGGGAGAGGCAGAGAGGGAGAGGCAGAGAGGGAGAGTAAGAGTGGGAGAGGCAGAGAGGGAGAGTAAGAGTGGGAGAGGCAGAGAGGGAGATGCAGAGAGGGAGAGGCAGAGAGGGAGAGTAAGAGTGGGTGAGCAGAGAAGGAGAGTAAGAGTGGGAGAGGCAGAGAGGGAGAGGCAGAGTGGGAGAGGCAGAGAGGGAGAGGCAGAGAGGGAGAGGCAGAGAGGGAGAGGCAGAGAGGGAAAGGCAGAGAGGGAGAGTAAGAGAGGGAGAGGCAGAGAGGGAGAGTAAGAGTGGGAGAGGCAGAGTGGGAGAGGCAGAGAGGGAGAGGCAGAGAGGGAGAGGCAGAGAGGGAGAGGCAGAGAGGGAGAGGCAGAGAGGGAGAGTAAGAGTGGGAGAGGCAGAGACGGAGAGGCAGAGAGGGAGAGTAAGAGAGGGAGAGGCAGAGAGGGAGAGTAAGAGTGGGAGAGGCAGAGAGGGAGAGGCAGAGAGGGAGAGTAAGAGAGGGAGAGGCAGAGAGGGAGAGTAAGAGTGGGAGAGGCAGAGAGGGAGAGGCAGAGAGGGAGAGTAAGAGTGGGAGAGGCAGAGAGGGAGAGGCAGAGAGGGAGAGTAAGAGAGGGAGAGGGAGAGAGGGAGAGTAAGAGAGGGAAAGGCAGAGAGGGAGAGTAAGAGAGGGAGAGTAAGAGAGGGAGAGGCAGAGAGGGAGAGGCAGAGAGGGAGAGGCAGAGAGGGAGAGTAAGAGTGGGAGAGGCAGAGAGGGAGAGTAAGAGAGGGAGAGGCAGAGAGGGAGAGGCAGAGAGGGAGAGGCAGAGAGGGAGAGTAAGAGTGGGAGAGGCAGAGAGGGAGAGTAAGAGTGGGAGAGGCAGAGAGGGAGAGTAAGAGTGGGAGAGGCAGAGAGGGAGAGTAAGAGTGGGAGAGGCAGAGAGGGAGAGTAAGAGTGGGAGAGGCAGAGAGGGAGATGCAGAGAGGGAGAGGCAGAGAGGGAGAGTAAGAGTGGGTGAGCAGAGAGGGAGAGTAAGAGTGGGAGAGGCAGAGTGGGAGAGGCAGAGAGGGAGAGGCAGAGAGGGAGAGGCAGAGTGGGAGAGGCAGAGAGGGAGAGGCAGAGAGGGAGAGGCAGAGAGGGAGAGGCAGAGAGGAGAGGCAGAGAGGGAGAGTAAGAGAGGGAGAGGCAGAGAGGGAGAGTAAGAGTGGAGAGGCAGAGAGGGAGAGGCAGAGAGGGAGAGTAAGAGAGGAGAGGCAGAGAGGGAGAGTAAGAGTGGGAGAGGCAGAGAGGGAGAGGCAGAGAGGGAGAGTAAGAGTGGGAGAGGCAGAGAGGGAGAGGCAGAGAGGGAGAGTAAGAGTGGGAGAGGCAGAGAGGGAGAGTAAGAGTGGGAGAGGCAGAGAGGGAGAGGCAGAGAGGGAGAGGCAGAGAGGGAGAGTAAGAGTGGGTGAGCAGAGCTTGAAATTGAGAATGGGAGCCTACTGAATAATCCCAACTTTCCCTGCCTTACGAAGGCCGCACAGCCGCCCTGGCTGGCACTGACGTCGGCAGGTCCAGCGCTGACGTCCAGCGCCTAAGCCGGCGACTTCGCCGATCCCAGGAGGAGGCCGACAACCGCCGGCCGCTGGTCGCCGCGCTGTTGGACGCGGGAAAAGCGCTTCTGGCCCAGACTGAGGAGTCTTTCGATAGCGCTGGCGAGAAGGCGGCGACTGCAGCAACTGGCGATTTGGACGATGACGAGGAGGAGGTTGACGAGGAATCGGCAAGGATGTGGCGGGAGTTCCGGGCATCGGACACGCGGCGATGCACTGAGCGGCTTCGAACAGCGCTGGCTGCCCTGGACAGGGCGCTGGAGCGTCGGCGAGGTCTGCTGGCGGATGCTGAGAGACTTTTTGCGTACCTGGATGAGCTGGGGGAGCTGCGGGCCTGGATTGAGGACCGGCTGGCTGGACTCGCCGCGCTGGAGACGGCTGTGGCTGGTGCGTGGGATGAGCAGTGTATAGGTGACAATGCTGAGCAGTGCATAGGTGACAATGCTGAGCAGTGTATAGGTGACAATGCTGAGCAGTGCATAGGTGACAATGCTGAGCAGTGCATAGGTGACAATGCTGAGCAGTGTATAGGTGACAATGCTGAGCAGTGTATAGGTGACAATGCTGAGCAGTGTATAGGTGACAATGCTGAGCAGTGCATAGGTGACAATGCTGAGCAGTGTATAGGTGACAATGCTGAGCAGTGCATAGGTGACAATGCTGAGCAGTGTATAGGTGACAATGCTGAGCAGTGTATAGGTGACAATGCTGAGCAGTGTATAGGTGACAATGCTGAGCAGTGTATAGGTGACAATGCTGAGCAGTGTATAGGTGACAATGCTGAGCAGTGTATATGTGACAATGCTGAGCAGTGTATAGGTGACAATGCTGAGCAGTGTATAGGTGACAATGCTGAGCAGTGTATAGGTGACAATGCTGAGCAGTGTATAGGTGACAATGCTGAGCAGTGTATAGGTGACAATGCTGAGCAGTGTATAGATGACAATGCTGAGCAGTGTATAGATGACAATGCTGAGCAGTGTATAGATGACAATGCTGAGCAGTGTATAGATGAAAATGCTGAGCAGTGTATAGGTGACAATGCTGAGCAGTGTATAGGTGACAATGCTGAGCAGTTTATAGATGACAATGCTGAGCAGTGTATAGATGACAATGCTGAGCAGTGTATAGGTGACAATGCTGAGCAGTGCATAGGTGACAATGCTGAGCAGTGCATAGGTAACACTGCTGAGTCTCCCATTGCAGAAGCAGACGATGACTCAGCCTGTCTCGCTCGAGCCAAAACCACCGAGGCTCTGCTAGCGGACGCAGAAACTGCAGCTGAGCGAGTCAAGGAGTTGGCCGCCACCGCGAAACTGTTGGATCACGACATGGTTGACGAGCGTCAGGCCGAAACGAAGCGACTGTCGGACTCGCTGATCAGCAGACTGAAGCAGCTCAAGCGACGTCTGGAGGAGACTCTGACATTCTTTGAATTCAGCGAGCAAGTGGAGGAGCTTCAGGCCTGGCTGAGGTGCGTTGCGGGACCTACATGTACCTGTTTCGTCATCAAAGGAAGCTGTAAACACAAACTCCAAGCTGAAAGTCCATATGCGTATAGCTAAATTTCTGTATACGAGTACGAGCGTATAGGTAGCTAGGAGACTGATAGTAATAAGAGCGGCGTTTTTTGCTATATCTAATACTATTACTACTACTACTACTACTACTACTACTACTACTACTACTACTACTACTACTACTATTACTACTACTACTATTACTAATACTACTACTACTACTACTACTACCCCCTATTACTATTACTACTACTATTACTACTACTACTACTACTACTACTACTACTACTACTACTACTACTACTACTACTACTACTACTACTACTACTACTACTACTACTACTACTACTACTACTACTACTACTACTACTACTACTACTACTACTACTACTACTACTACTACTACTACTACTACTAATACTACTACTACTACTACTACTACTACTACTACTACTACTACTACTACTACTACTACTACTACTACTACTACTACTACTACTACTACTACTACTACTACTACTACTACTACTACTAATACTACTAATACTACTATACTACTACTACTACTACTTCCCCAGGCGCCAGGAGGCCGCTCTGAGGTCTATCGAGCCCGGCACAGACGAAGAGTCGTGCGAGCGCTCAGCGGACCGGTGCGCCGGCATTCGCGCCGCCCTGCGCCAGCGCCAGCCGCAACTGGACCAGCTGGACGCCCGACTGCAGTCGCTGCAGGCGGAGAAAAACTGCCGACTAGAATCGGCCCGAACGATTCGCGACCGCTTGCAGACCCAGCTAGCCGGGGTGCACCTGGCCGCCAAAGACCTCGCCAAGACGTTGCACGATTCCCGCCGGATCCACCGGCTGCTGTACGAAGCCGCCAGTCTGCACGAGGCTCTGCAGGAGAAGCTGCGCGAAGTTGAAAGTCTGGCGAGCTACGGCGCGGGTCCGGTGCCCACCGAGGAGCTTCTCAGACGGTTGGCGATGCTCACAGACAGCGAGTTCAAGCCGCTGGCCGCCAGGAGAGACGATCTGGGAAGGCGGAGCCGCCTGCTCACCGAGGAGTTCAAAGGCACCGATGCGGAGCAGGTGGGGCAGCTGGGAAGCTTGGAGTCGGGATTTGGGGTAGGGAAGGCAATTGTGAAAGGGGTGAGACAGATGTGAATGTGAGAGACGTTAGATAGATGTGAGAGGGTGAGATAGAGGTGCGAGAGGTTAGATAGATGTGAGAGGGGTAAGATAGATGTGAGAGAGGTTACATAGATGTGAGAGGGTGAGATAGAGGTGCGAGAGGTTAGATAGATGTGAGAGGGGTAAGATAGATGTGAGAGAGGTTACATAGATGTGAGAGGGGTGAGATAGAGGTGCGAGAGGTTAGATAGATGTGAGAGGGGTAAGATAGATGTGAGAGAGGTTACATAGATGTGAGAGGGGTGAGATAGATGTGAAAATGGTGACATAAATTTGAGAGAGGTTGAGATAGATGTGAAAGGGGTTAGATCGATGTGAAAGGGATGAGATAGATGTGAGAGGGGTGAGATAGATGTGAAAGGGATGGGATAGATTCGAGAGGGGTAAGATACTCGTAGATGTGAGAGGGGTGGGATAGATTCTAGAGGGGTGAAATAGATGTGAAAGGGGTGGATTAGATGTGAAAGGGATGAGATAGATGCGAGAGGGGTGAGATAGATGTGAGAGGGATGGGATAGATTCGAGAGGGGTGAGATAGATGTGAAAGAGGTGAGATAGATGTGAGAGGGGTGAGATAGATGTGAGATTGGTGAGATTGGTGAGATCGGTGTGAGAAGGGTTGGTAGATGTGAGATGCATAAATAGATGTAAGAGAGATAGATGTGAGATGCATAGATAGAGGTGGGGAATAGAATCCAAGAATATGGTACAATGGAGTCGAAGATATCAAAGGTAAAAACTTAACAACGAAGAAGTTCATCCGGCACTTTTATTTGCTGTATCCTAAAACTCCCTTCTCCGGTCGCCCCCCCCCATGCCAGGTGATTCGCGACGATGTGAGCGCTGTGGAGCGGCTGTGGCAGGAGCTGTCGCAGGCCGCCGAGGCAAAACGGCGCGACCTTCTACAAGCGAAGGAGGCGCACGCCAGTCTGGCGAAGTTCGCCGACCTTCTGCCGGCTCTGCAGGCCCTGCTGGCCGACATTCTGGCCGAGGAACTGGCCAGAGATTTCAAATCTGCTCTGGAGCAGGTGAGCTGGTTTTTGCCTTTTGCCATTCTCGATACTCCCGAAATCCCCTTCTGGATAATTCTTACAACCCCTTCTCGATAATCCTTAAATCTCATTCTCAATAATTCTAGCATCCCTCTCGATAACCGTGACATCCCATTCTTGATAATCCTGACATCCCATTCTCGATGATCCCGAAATCCCTTCTCGATTTCTTCTTCCTTCCCTTCCTGAAATCCCCGAAATCCCGAAATCCCTTCCTGAAATCCCATTCTCGATAATCCTTAAATCTCCTTCTCGATAATCCCGACATCCTGTTCTCGATAATCCTTAAATTCCCTTCTCGATACTCGTAATCCTGAAATCTCATTCCCGATAATCCTGAAATTCCCTTCTCGATAATCCTTACATCCCCTTCTCGATAATCCCGACATCCCCTTCTCGATAATCCCGACATCCCCTTCTCGATAATCCCGACATCCCCTTCTCGATAATCCCGACATCCCCTTCTCGATAATCCCGACATCCCCTTCTCGATAATCCCGACATCCCCTTCTCGATAATCCCGACATCCCCTTCTCGATAATCCCGACATCCCATTCTCGATAATACCGACATCCCATTCTCGATAATCCCGAAATCCCCTTCTCGATAATCCCGAAATCCCATTCTCGATAATCCGAAATCCTCATCTCGATAATCCCACCATCTCCTTATTGATAATCCCAGGATCCTCATACTAACAGCCCCAGCATCCTCATTCCTCCCAACTCCTCCCAAAGCCTTCCTACATCATCTTCCAGAAAAGGTTGAACAGTTTGTCAAAGAATCCTGCGATCCGCTTCCAAAACACTCGGAAATGTTTTCCCCATCCTAGCCTTCATTCGCCCTTCCTCCCACCCGGCCAGGTGGACCGCAGCAGCCAGCGCGCCAAAGACGTGAAGCGGCGCGACCTACAGGCTCAAGATTTTGCCCGCAGCGTCGCCCGCTGGTCGCGCGAGTGTCCGGCCAGCCTGGCCGAGCACCTGGCCGAGAGGGTCCAGGCGGTCAACCGGCAGCTCGAGCTGGTCCAATCGACCCACCGCCGGCGCCACGAGATCTACCTGGAGAATGCGGACATCCGCAAGGTGCTGGAACGATGCGACGGGCTCGACCGCTGGCTGGACGAATTCGGCCGCGAGTTCGAGCAGTGCGCGCCCGCGTTCGACGGCCCCGCGGCCGAGCAGCTTGAGGCTCGAGGTCGACGCAGTGACGAGCTCACAGCGCTGCTGCTGGCGCAGGCGCCGCGGGTGGAAGCTCTACGCGAGCTCACCCTGCTTGAGCGCCGCTTCCAGGAGCAGCAACGGGCGGAAGCGGAGCAGAATAAGGGCGCGGCGGCCTCGGCCAAGAGGACAATGTCTGCGGCGCATAGTGAACTGACAGCGGGACTGCTGCGGCGACAGACAATGAAGGCCAAGGAGCAGGTGATTCTATTCTACGCTCGTAACTGGGATGATTTTATGGGTGCTGAGATGATTGTATGGGTGCTGAGATGATTTTATGGGTGCTGAGATGCTTCTATGGATGCTGAGATGATTCTATGGGTGCTGAGATGATTGTATGGGTGCTGAGATGATTCTATGGGTGCTGAGATGATTGTATGGGTGCTGAGATGATTGTATGGATGCTGAGATGATTCTATGGGTGCTGAGATGATTGTATGGGTGCTGAGATGATTGTATGGGTGCTGAGATGATTCTATGGGTGCTGAGATGATTCTATGGGTGCTGAGATGATTCTATGGGTGCTGAGATGATTCTATGGGTGCTGAGATGATTGTATGGGTGCTGAGATGATTCTATGGGTGCTGAGCTGATTCTATGGGCGCTGAAATGATTCTATGGGTGCTGAGATGATTCTATGGGTGCTGAGATGATTCTATGGGTGCTGAGATGATTCTATGGGTGCTGAGATGATTCTATGGATGCTGAGATGATTCTATGGGTGCTGAGATGATTGTATGGGTGCTGAGATGATTCTATGGGTGCTGAGATGATTCTATGGGTGCTGAGATGATTCTATGGATGCTGAGATGATTCTATGGGTGCTGAGATGATTATATGGGTGCTAAGATGATTCTGATGACTTATAGCTGGGATTACTCTCTCCAGCACCAGTGGCTCTGAATAATAAACGAATCCATAATGTTGTACAGGAAGAGCAGCAGCGTCTGCAGAAGCAGCAGCAGCAGCAACAGCAGCAGAGTCCGAGCGGCAAAGCCAGGCCGCAAAGTGTTGGCAACTCCAGCAAGATCGGCAACCGGACATTCAGCACCAAGAAGCAGCGAGGCAGCGGCGGCGGTGGCGGCGGGCGACTCTCCGATCTGATGCCGCCATCGATTGAAGGCGAGCTGGAGGCTCGGCAGGAGCTGCAGGTTAGCAAACCATATCCTAACTGCACAACTTGCAATAGAAATGTCAGTATTTTTTATGCATGAAAACAGTAAATATTATCAATTTTATAAAATACAGTCTGGCGGAGTTAAAAATCCGGCCCGAAAGTGGAAGAAGCGGTACGCGGCCCTGTGCGGACACCTGCTGGCTCTGTTCAAGGACAAAACAGGTGAGTGCAATTAGCGAATTCACACATTTAATCTTCATTGTTTCCGAGCTTCAGAGTTGCTTCAGAGTTTCAGAACTTAAGAAAAAGTTCAGAGGTGTACTGTTTACCAAAGATATGCGACAAATTTTACAGGATATTTCACGTTTTTGAAGCTGCTCCAATCGCCTCTGGCTTTGTAACTTTAGCATCTTCACCCTGTTTTACCGACACCAGGCCAGACTGCTTCAGACTCGAAATTACATATAGGAAAGAATTTAACACTGAAGATTGTAGAAAAGCTTGAAAAACGAATCTAGTGCGTGTGCATGGCGAGCAAGAGAGAAAAGTGTGCCCCCCTATCTATTGGCCAGGTCAATAGATATTTTGGCTTTCCTCTTGCCGCTTGTGTCTGACTTTGACCTATCTCCTTATTGGTCTCTCATTGGCTAAGCTTGATTGGGCCTACCCCCTCGACTGAATTTCGTCCGTCTGACTTTCACCTCTCTCCTTACTGCTCTCTCATTGGCTAAGCTTGATTGGGCCTACCCCCTCGACTGAATTTCGTCCGTCTGACTTTCACCTCTCTCCTTACTGCTTTCTCATTGGCTAAGCTTGATTGGGCCTACCCCCTCGACTGAATTTAGCCCGTCTTCGTTCTCTTGTTTACATCGATTTAAATGCTTGTTATTTATTCTGAAATCCATGTGCTCTCGAGGCCGCAAACCCTGAGGAAGGAAAGGAAATTTTAGCTGCCAAATTAAATTTAAGTGACGCTGGGCAAACTACTGAAAAAAGAGTCGACCAGACGCTCTACCTTTTCACACTTAAATATAGTTATTTTAGTATCTTTACTGGTTACTACAAAAACTCAGCAGATTTTTTGTAAGCCACAGTTCAGTAGTCAGTTAAATAAAAGCATTTAAAGAATATTAGGACAAGACTTGGTTATTCGTTTTCTTACACCCCCTTGCTTAACCCCCCCCAACCGCGCCCTTACACATAAAAATCTCTACCCCCACCCCCTTCCAATTTTTATTGCCTTCCTCGGCCTTCTAGTTTAAAGCTACATGTACATTGTCAATAGAGCGCTGGCTAATGTACATTTAACGGCTGGCACCCAATAACAAGCTGTTTATGTCTGAAAGTCACTCCAATTGTCTTTATTTTCATAAAATAGCTTAGCACACTCTTCCTTACTACTGAACGGAAAGAAGTAGGAGAGAAGTTATTATACCAAACTACACATTTACATGTATATAATGCCTGTGATTGGAGATGATAATTTATTCTTGTTTTGTTTCAAAGAAATTTCTATAATTCTATCGCAAATTTTCTTTTCCATCGATCGAAACGTCTGCAGCAGGTACACAATTGTAGAATGCCTGCACAAAGTGTAGTTTGCTTTAGTGCTCTTAACTAAAATTTCACGCAATGCAATGTACTGTCGTATCGTTTTTATGTGCTGTTACTAGCGTATATTTACTGCGTTGCTATGTTTTTAAATCTTAATACACCTTAATGTTATTCAATGTTACTAATGTAGTATAATAGAGCGCCACAACTATTGTAGGGCGGCGCCACAGCTGTTGTGAGTGGCGCCACAACAGTTGTGAGGGGGGGCGCCACAGCTGTTGTGAGTGGCGCCACAACAGTTGTGAGGGGGGGCGCCACAACTGTTGTGAGGGGGGCGCCAAAACTGTTGTGAGGGGGCGCCACAATTGTTGTGAGGGAGGCGCCACAACTTTTGTGAGGGGGCGCCACAACTGTTGTGAGGGGGCGCCACAACTGTTGTGAGGGGGCGCCATAACTGTTGTGAGGGGGGGGGCGCCACAAGTGTTGTGGGGGGCGCCACAACTGTTGTGAGGGGGCGCCACAACTGTTGTGAGGGGCGCCACAACTGTTGTGAGGGGGCGCCACAACTGTTGTGAGGGGGCGCCACAACTGTTGTGAGGGGGCGCCACAACTGTTGTGAGGGGGCGCCAAAACTGTTGTGAGGGGCCCACAACTGTTGTGAGGGAGGTGCCACATTTTTTGCAAGCTGGTGTGGGGGGCGGCCCCCTTGCCCCCCTCTAGCTACACCCTGAACTCACCATGCGCACCATTGGACTTTGCAATTAAATCTGTTTACTCGTAAACTGATAGTTGGTTTTAACGAATATAACTGGGAAAATTTCAGCCTACAACACAGGCGACAGGGCCCTGCACTCTCTGGTGATCTACGCTGCCCAGTGCGAAACGGACTCGGAGCATCGGAACTCGCTGCGACTACAGTTAAAGGACGGCTCATTGTACCTGCTGATGTTGCCTAGCAACCAGGATTGCCTGGCCTGGCGCGGACAGATCAAATTTCGAGCTGGCCTCGATCCCAGCCGGCAGCTGGTCGAGGAGGAGCTGCAAGCCCCTGTAGAAGAGCCTGCCGCCGCCCCCGCCGTTCCTGCAGCCATGGCAACCGAGGAAGCCGAAAACGACGAGACGGAGGTCACTGAGAGCCTGTCCTCGGAGATTGACAGCCAGCCGGTAGCCAAGCTTACCGAGGATGACGCGGTGCCGCCGTTGAAGTCACAAAATGCGGTGCCTACAGGTGGAACGGCTGCCACAGTGGGCAAAAAGATCGAGGAGAAAAAGTCCAGCGGAAAGGCGGAGGCTGCAGCAACGAGTAAGTCTCTGCCCCTGCCAATGTACATTGTCTCTAAACGAACGACCTCACTCCCTGCCCCTGACAATGTACATTGTCTCTAAACGAACGACCTCACTCCCTGCCCCTGACATGTACATTGTCTCTAAACGAACGACCTCACTCCCTGCCCCTGACAATGTACATTGTCTCTAAACCAACCATCTCACTCCCTGCCCCTGCCAATGTACATTTTGCCTTAAGCCAACCACCTCACTCCCTGCCCCTACCAATGTACATTGTTATTAAGCCAACCACCTCACTCCCTGCCGCTACCAATGTACATTTTGCCTTAAGCCAACCATCTTACTCCCTGCCCCTACCAATGACGTCGTAGATTGTCCCTCAGCGCCTTTAGTCTAATGTAGTACAATGAGAGTAAGACACTCATATATGTCAGCTATATCAGTCATCAATTTCTAATTGTTTTGTTATTATTTTTAATTTATAATCTCAATGGGCAATTATTCAAGGATGGCAGCATCAGAACTGAGTGAGTTTTGAGAGAACAAAATGTTGGTCACAGTTCAAAAAATCACTTCTTAAATTGTCCTTTGTAACAAGAAATATCACACGACTTATTATATTATATCTGGTTAGGGTTAGACCTTGTTTTACTGATTTCTTATTGCACAATATCTTTCCTCATATCCTTTAGCATTTTTGGTTGACGAGACAGGCGAAGATGCAGAAGGTATAAATTGTTTAAGCATGCACAGATTTCGGATAAACTGTTTAAACTTTTAAACTAACTTTTAATAAACTCAACTTTTAACACGATCTAAAAATCCTAGATATCTTCTGGTTGTAACTGTCGCAGCAACAAGTAGCTTAAGTTATTGCTCATACTGAATATTTAATTATAACAGGTGTGTTTTTAGCTTATACTCACTCAGTTTTGCACCGAACTTGAGCACTAGAAACATGCATATCTTAGCACAAAGTACTTTTTATATTTTTGCACCTTTAAAGAGCCACCTAAAGTGCCTATAGACCTCAAAAGAAGCGTGTTTTTTTACCAGAACTTGCACTTTAGTAGCATACATGTGTCTGATCTCACCGATCACTTATGCAGGCACACAGTCACTGCCTAGGATTTCTGTAACTGCCGAAGCATCAACTGGTAAGTGTGCTTCGAGTCAGAGGTCAGAGGTGTGAAAGTCAGAGGTGTGTGAGAGTCAGGGGTGTGAGAGTCAGGGGTGTGAGAGTCAGGAGTGTGAGAGTCAGGGGTGTGAGAGTCAGGGATGTGAGAGTAAGGGGTGTGAGAGTCAGAGGTGTGAGAGTCAGGGGTGTGAGAGTCAGGGGTGCGAAAGTCAGGGGTGTGAGAGCCAGGGGTGTGAGAGTCAGAGGTGTGAGAGTCAGGGCTGTGAGAGTCAGGGGAGTGAGAGTCAGGCATTTGAGAATGTAACAAGATAAGCAGCCTCGAACTGCCGTCACCCAGCAGGGGGTCCCAGCAGCAGTGCCACCCTGTCCGCGGCCGCAATGTCCTCGGCAGCCGGCAAGGACAAGAAGAAGTCGAGCACCAGCAGCGGAAGCAGCTTGTTCCGAATGTTCTCTTCGGGCCGATCGAAAAAGAAGGAAAAAGAGAAGGAGAAGAACTGAGGGACTTCTTGCGCCGGCATGTCCCGATTTTGTGTCTCACTAAGCCTTAGTAGACTTTATTAAAGCTCTTTTTGGGCGTTCGTTTCTCACTAAAATTTTGAAGTCAGCTCTCCGTTTTTTAAGGGCCCGATTTTTATACTCTTAGAATTGTCATTGTGTCCGAGATCGACTGTAGTATCTGTAGATCTCTGAGAGCATCTTTAGATATCAGAAAGTGTCTGTAGATCTCAGAGAGTGTTTGTAGATATCAGAGAGTGTTTGTAGATCTCAGAGAGTGTCTGTAGATCTCAGAGAGTGTCTGTAGATCTCAGAGAGTGTCTCTATAGGTCTAAGAGAGTGTCTGTAGATCTCAGAGAGTGTCTGGAGATATGAGAAAGTCTAAGAATCCGTTAGTTAGCTATTTCTAGAGCAATATCTCATTTGCTAGAAAAATATGTTTAATTTTAACAAGCCTTGATAGTCAATAGCCGTTGATTAAACTTTTTATGTGGATAAGCACCGTTACCGTTCGGCACGCAAATAGTACGTGTAGACTACACACTTTTCAACACTCATTGCCCTATTGATCAGCACTAATAACTACTGTTTAACTGCCAAATACGTTTATAGCAACACTTTAGACACTGCTGCAGTGTGTGCAATAATGTTCTACTAACTTTACTCCAGTAATATGTTAAACTTTTTCTATGCAATAAATATATAATTTCGATTTTTATTGATTGTAAGCCTCGAAAATATTAAATTTCAGTTTAAATTTTCTATTGGCGCTTTTAAGTGCTGGAAAATTAATTTTATCATTGATTTTTTTATCTTAAATTTCTCTTCAATTAGTGTGCCCATTTATTTTAAGAAAAGTCAGGTAAGAAACTCGGGCGTGATAGAACCAGAGTGACAGATCTAGAGAGTGACACATCCAATAGAGCATGACAGATCAAGAGTGACAGATTTAGTGTAGGTCTGACAGTTCTAGGGTGTGACACATCTAGGGTGTGACACATCTAGGGCGTGACATACCTATGGTGTGACACATCCATGGTGTGACATATCTAGGGTGTGACACATCTAGGGTGTGACACATCTAGGGCGTGACACATCTAAGGTGTGACATACCTAGGGTGTGACAGATCCATGGTGTGACATATCTAGGGTGTGACAGATCTAGAGTGTGACAGATCTAGAGTGTGACAGATCTAGAGTGTAACAGATCTAGGGTGTGACAGATCTAAGGTGTGACAGATCTAGGGTGTGACAGATCTAGAGTGTAACAGATCTAGGGTGTGACAGATCTAGGGCGTGACACATCTAAGGTGTGACATACCTAGGGTGTGACAGATCTAATGTGTGACAGATCTAGGGTGTGACAGATCTAGGGCGTGACACATCTAAGGTGTGACATACCTAGGGTGTGACAGATCTAGGGGTGACAGATCTAGGGGTGACAGATCTAGGGGTGACAGATCTAGGGGTGACACATCTAGGGGAGACACATCTAGGATGTGACATATCTATGGTGTGACAGATCTAGAGTGTGATATATCTATGGTGTGACAGATCTAGGGTGTGACATATCTAGAGTGTGACAGATATAGGGTGTGACAGATCTAGGGTGTGACAGATCTAGGGTGTGACATATCTAGAGTGTGACAGATATAGGGTGTGACAGATCTAGGGTGTGACAGATCTAGGGTGTGACAGATCTAGGGTGTGACAGATCTAGGGTGTGACAGATCTAGAGTGTGACAGATCTAGGTGCGACACATCTTGAAGGTGATGAAAGAGCTTTAGAGGTTGTGCGACAGCAAGAGGCTAAGCAACTACTTGCCAAGAATATATGTTTCACAGAAATCTATTCTCCTACTAATCTGTTAGGGAAATATTTTTAGCGCAGGATGAAATTACAGGCTTGAACCATCTCAGCCCATTTTCATCTTTCCCAGTCATCATTATCTATATTTTCCTTTCTTTTTAATCCCTCACGTTCCAGCCAGCCGAATTGATCTGGAATTTTAAAATAGAGCCGAACTTTCTCTTCCGCCAGACTGGGTAATTATCTCGTATCTCTAAAATTAGCATCGCGTGACTCTCGGATGATTGCTAATCCGGGCCCATTCGACGCGCTGAAGTCGATGTACTTTAAAATGGCGTTTCTTGCTAATTTATTATCGATTGAATATATCGTGTTTAAACAGCTGTGCACAAATAATTGAATGAGGAGCGCAAAGTCTACAGATGATATCAATAAGCAGTTTGATTTACACAGCGTATGAAAAACTGTTTTTGAAGATGAACAATACTTATGGGAAATTCGAGTCAGTTATGGGATAATTCGAGTTAGTTATGGGAAATTCGAGTCAGTTATGGGAGAATTCGAGTCAGTTGTGGGAGAATTCGAGTCAGTTATGGGAGAATTCGAGTTAGTTGTGAGAGAATTGGAGTCAGTTATGGGAGAATTCGAGTCAGTTATGGGAGAATTGGAGTCAGTTATGGGAGAATTCGAGTCAGTTATGGGGAGAATTCGAGTCACTTATGGGGAGAATTCGAGTTAGTTTTTGCTGAATTCGAGTTAGTTATGGGAGAATTCGAGTCACTTATGGGGAAAATTCGAGTTAGTTTTTGCAGAATTCGAGTCACTTATGGGGAGAATTCGAGTTAGTTATGGGGAGAATTCGAGTTAGTTATGGGAGAATTCGAGTCAGTTATGGGGAGAATTCGAGTTAGTTATGGGAGAATTCGAGTTAGTTATGGGAGAATTCGAGTCAGTTATGGGGAGAATTCGAGTTAGTTATGGGAGAATTCGAGTTAGTTATGGGAGAATTCGAGTCAGTTATGGGGAGAATTCGAGTTAGTTATGGGAGAATTCGAGTTAGTTATGGGAGAATTCGAGTCAGTTATGGGGAGAATTCGAGTTAGTTATGGGGAGAATTCGAGTTAGTTATGGGAGAATTCGAGTCAGTTATGGGGAGAATTCGAGTTAGTTATGGGAGAATTCGAGTCAGTTATGGGGAGAATTCGAGTCACTTATGGGGAGAATTCGAGTTAGTTATGGGAGAATTCGAGTCAGTTATGGGAGAATTCAAGTTAGCTATGGGAGAATTCGAGTTAGTTATGGGAGAATTCGAGTCAGTTATGGGAGAATTCAAGTTAGCTATGGGAGAATTCGAGTTAGTTATGGGAGAATTCGAGTCAGTTATGGAAGAGTCCAGAATTCCAATTCCAGCGTCGCCAATGTCAGGCGTAGGACTTGAGCTCGGTGAACAGGTCGATGAAGAAGGCGGGGTCGGAGTTCAGACGCAGCGTGTCCCGGCTGCAGTTGCCGACCACGCCGAGGCAGCGGTCCCAGAAGGCGGCCCGATCGTCCTCAAGCAGGAAGGGTTTGAGCGGGTAGCTGATCTCGTTGCCCATATAGGAGTAGGCCACGTACAGGCAGGCGAACACCGCCGTCTGCAGCTGGCGCTCCGTTGCCAAGCGCTCGCCAACCGTGGTTTTCAGCAGCATGAACAGGAATACGAGATTCGGCGGGTTGACGAATGCGGTGTCCGCCCAGCCCTGCAGGATCAGGCAGCGGTCAACCGAACGGATCCAGGCGGCAGCCGCCGACGGGTCGGGCGCCGCATCCGGGCAGCGTCGGTGAAGAAAAGTGCACGTGCACTTCAGCAGCTCGGCCGTGCTGGCCTGGACAACCAGGCGCCGATTGTTGGCGTCGTTGTGTTCGTCGGCGGCGACACTGTGAGACGGCCGAAGGTTCTGGCAGAGGCTGGCGGAGCCGGGACGCCGGTTGAGGGAACCCGGCGGCTTCAGGGCGTAGCAGGAGGTCGACTTCTTCAACGAGTCCGCGGCGGCCGGTTGAGTGGCGGCCCCCGACAGCTGGCTGTTGTTGTTGAGGCGATCGCTTGACTTCAGCTGCGCCTGCTGCGACGGCTTGCATGAGTTCGATTGGCTGCAGGATGGCGAGGGTGGTGTCATGTGTGGTATTGGAGTGTCATGTGTGGTATTGGAGTGTCATTTGTGGTATTGGAGTGTCATGTGTGGTATTGGAGTGTCGTGTGTGGTATTGGAGTGTCATGTGTGGTATTGGAGTGTCATGTGTGGTATTGGAGTGTCATGTGTGGTATTGGAGTGTCATGTGTGGTATTGGAGTGTCATGTGTGGTATTGGAGTGTCATGTGTGGTATTGAAATGTCATGTGTGGTTTTGAAATGTCATGTGAGGGCTGAAGAGATAAAGTAGGGAGATTTCTGCACATGTCATCACATAAATAGTCTGACAGTCAAACTCATGGCTTGCCTGACAGCCGCCGGCGGCACCAGCTGTTGACCGCTGCTGTCAGATCCAGCGACTCCACAGCTGCCCCGCCGAGACGACGAGGAGCGGCCGATGCCGAAGTTGCGGAAGCTCACGGAGCTGGGCAGGCCGTTGCGGAAGAAGTCGGCAATCGCCCTGCCGCCGCCGTCTCTGTCCTTGAGGCTGAAGGTGGACTTTGACGGTCGTAGCTGGTTGTAGAGGCCGCCAACGCCGCCGGCGCCTCCATCTCCTCGCGGAGAGGACAACACTGCGCCCATGATGCGGCAGATAGGAGGCTGTGCTGCAAAAAAATTTCGGCTACCGCTGGGGCAGTAAAGTTCAGCTCCCGTCTGAACTCATGAATATACCAATGCAGATGAGTTTGGGAACTCGCCGTTCTCTCCTCTCTCTCTCTCTCTCTCTCTCTCTCTCTCTCTCTCTCTCTCTCTCTCTCTCTCTGGCCCTTCGCTTTTTTCTATGAAATCCTACGAGCAAAGCCGCTCGCCGTTGATGACGCAGGCTGGAGGGATTGGATGGTGAGCACGAGACAGACAGAGCGGGGGAGAGAGAGAGAGATGAGGGAAGCGGGAAGGGGATTAACGGGAGAGGCGCGCGGATGCAGAATTTTAGGCAGAGTTAAAAAGTGTGCCTGACTGAGCTGAGCTGATCGCCTTCGTGCAGAGAGGAGGAATGGAATGGCGATAGTGCAGGAGGGCCAAGAAGAGAGTTGGCGTGTTTGGGGTGTGGGGTGGGTGTTAGTGGCTGTTGTGAGTACTGCTGCCTCCCAAACTCAGTAAAATGTCGATAGCCAGTGAGCGGTAGGGAGGCTGGCTGAGAGTACAGGCTGCTACACACCAGTTCAGTGCATGGAGAGCGGAGAGTCAGTTTCTGTCGAATAAATTTGTAAAAAAGCGTAAAATTCAATTTTGCATCACTCGTGATCTTGTTAGCGTAGGCGGATTTCACATACCCTAATCCACTTTCTAATCTGTTGCATTAATTTGATTGCGAGTGTTTTGACAGGCTCATATAGATGTCTATATGTGATAGCTTGCACTTTGTCATGTCTAAGACCCTATGAGATCAGTTTTTATTAGTTGGCTCCTGTGTAGGCAAAAATTATGTCAGGCCTTTTTGTTGTCCATGACATACTTACATGTATAATCTCCTTTCTATGACGTTCCTTTATCTCCACTTTCGACGTCCCTTCATCTTCCTTTCGACATCCCTTCATCTCCACTTTCGACGTCCCTTCATCTCCACTTTCGACGTCCCTTCATCTCCACTTTCGACGTCCCTTCATCTCCACATTCGACGTCCCTTCATCTCCACTTTCGACGTCCCTTCATCTCCACTTTCGACGTCCCTTCATCTCCACTTTCGACGTCCCTTCATCTCCACTTTCGACGTCCCTTCATCTCCACTTTCGACGTCCCTTCATCTCCACTTTCGACGGCCCTTCATCTCCACTTTCGACGTCCCTTCATCTCCTTTTTGACGTCCCTTCATCTCCACTTCGATGTTCCTTAATCTCTTTCTCTATGTTTCACCCATATGTCACTCGCACGAATTGATTATAAACTAATTTTACTTTCTTTTTCTGTGAATTTCAAGTTCTAAAATCTACAAACAGGAATTCACTGAGCTTCAGCCATAGACAAACTAATCGAGTTATTGAATTGGTAAAAGTTTCACTAATTTTAAAAATTTCTCGGCTAAAATTATCTTTAACCCAGCTAGCTGCCAGCTGAAGCTCTTGGGTCCATCTAATTCTCAAAGCTTCTCAAATCTTAAATCCCAAATCTGATCTGCTAGTCAGTTGTATCAGTTATAACTGAATCGCCATGGCAACGGAGCAGACGCGCGGCGGCCCGCCCGTTTTGTTGAGTCAACAGCCGGGAGAATTCCGGCTGCACGAAGACTACGACAACAATTTTTACACCTTTGTTGGCCTGCTGCACCGCCTGCGCTCCAAGTACGAGTACGTCAAACGGGGCTACGAGCGCAAGAAGCTGCCGCCTGGCAGATCGTTAAAGCACCTAGTCAGCATCATCGAGTCCTTCATCGATCTGGCCTCGAGCTCTCTGGCCGCCCCGGCCCAGTACCCCGGCAGGGTGCAGCCGGGCGACGTGCCCGTGCCCGAGGCCGCCCGAGCCGGTGATCACGTGATGCGGCGTCGAATGGTGGTGATCGAGGACTCCGGCCGGCTCTTCGCCTTGGATCCAGCCGTGGTGGTCGGCGGCGAGGTGTGCATGTGCGGCGGCGCTGGCAAGCGGCAGCTCAGACAGAAGCAGGAGCAGCAGCGCAGCCAGCAGCAGGCGGCGGTCTGCAAGCACTGCCTGTTTGAGAAGTCCAACCTGTTGAGAATAGCTCGGGAACTGTCTCGGGTGGCGAACCGCGGACTCAAGGAGCAGCAGCAGCAGCAGCAGCATCTTCAGCACAACGATGACGACATGAACTTCAACCAGGGAGAAGAGTAGGCAGCAGCGAGGACGCTGGCGAGTCTCCAAACTCACTCAGTTAGAAACCGCAGACTCCCAAGGGTTTAAATTGGATTTTCCAGTTCAATTTGCTTTAACGCTTAGAACTTTTAGTTGCCTTGCCTTGTAACTTATCCGCCTCGCTCCCTCTGGTCACAGCAGCAAACTCGCTTCATTCTACTTCTCTCAGTAGCAGTATTTGCGCGCGAGAAATGCACGCGACGAAGCAGAGGACCGAGTTGTAATTTGTTTTGGCGCTTCGATCGAGTTTAGCATGAATTGGCTCTTTTGTTTTCCACGGCTTGACAACTCTCTAGTTTAATAATTAATACATATGTATATGCTTATATATGCTAATACAATCATTTCTATATCACTTCTTGAGCAGATTGTACAGGCTCTTGAAAAGACAATTGCAATTCTCCAATAAGAACTGTAACCATGGAAACCATGCACCATCCCTCCCCAGAGGCTGACTATCCGTTGCCAGCATCTCGACTCGCTGCATGCTATGACGTCAATGCGGGCATCTCCGAGACAGCAATAATCATAATTCATAATAAATAATTTCTATCAGAAGAAATGCTACAAGATAATTCAAGCCGATCAGAAGAAGAAGAGCTATGCCTGAGTCCCCAGAGGATGATGCCTACCCAGCCAACCCTATGGGATGGGCCATCTCCCATCCCGCATATCCCACCCTCGTTAGCAAGTCACACGGAAGAATCCATTGAGCAGCCGCATCGGAGGGCAATCAGGGTCTGAGAGGAGCGCAGCGCACAGGGATTCAGAAGATACGGGAGATCAAGGCGACGAATCTCCATACAGAGGGGGGGGGGCAGGCAGGTAAGAACTGCATCCTCAGCTACCCCCTAGCGCTCATGCGGACTGTAAGACAGGTTAATTTAGCCTTCGGCATCTTTTGCCTTTCAGTGTTCCCATGCCTCCCTGCGCAGCACTTTCTTCTCTGACTGGTACCTGCTGCTTCTGTTTTTTAATTTGAGACCCCTCGGGTACTGCAACTCAACAGGGCGAAACTTCCTCTAAGCCTGTTATTTTGGGACCTCGCCGTGACGTCTGCTTAACGGAGCAGGGGGGGGGGGTAAAGGAAAGGATTGAAGATTGCTATGAAGGACAGACTCAGCCAGGACTCTTTCAACTGCCTTTGCTGCCTAGGGCATCTCAATCCCATACCAATCTCCATGCTGATCTTAGCCTGATAGCATCCCGATCCCATCCCGATCCCATCCCGATCCCATCCCGATCCCATCCTGATCCCATCCCGATCCCATCCCGATCCCATCCCGATCCCATCCCGATCCCATCCCGATCCCATCCCGATCCCATCCCGATCCCATCCCGATCCCATCCCGATCCCATCCCGATCCCATCCCGATCCCATCCCGATCCCATCCCGATCCCATCCCGATCCCATCCCGATCCCATCCCGATCCCATCCCGATCCCATCCCGATCCCATCCCGATCCCATCCCGATCCCATCCCGATCCCATCCCGATCCCATCCCGATCCCATCCCGATCCCATCCCGATCCCATCCCGATCCCATCCCGATCCCATCCCGATCCCATCCCGATCCCATCCCGATCCCATCCCGATCCCATCCCTACAGTCTCCATTCGGTCTATTATCTGTTTCCATCATTCCCATCTTGTGCACCCGCAGCCTACTTATTCCCAACCTCGAAATAAGATTTCTTCCCCAATTCGAGAGCTACCTTTCCACTCTAGCAACTACTCGGATATGCACCGTGCAGCTTCCTGCTGCCGCATCTCAGCTTGCTCAGCTTCTGTAAACACAGCTGAGTGAGCTGCGGCTCCCCTTCGCTCTCCACCCGGCAGCCTCATCTGACGGCAGTCAGTTGTCCATCACGGTCCTCCTGAGCGCAAAGAAGACGTCTGTCCGCCCCTCTTTTTCCTCATTTTTTCGGCTTCCTATTTTCCTTTGTGTACATCACGTCCTCCGCGCCAGCCTGCCTTAGAGAAGGAGATGTCAAGGCATGGAGCGCTGAGACTGGGCGGCTTGCTGTTGCTTTGTACTTTGGAACTTGGGGGAAGGGTAATTAACCTGCTGGCTTGACTCGCAACTTATTCAAACTGTTCTTAACTTATCTTTCAATTTTGTAACAGAGAACAGTTGCCTGTTTAGTATTCATACAGGTGATGACAATACGAAGGCAAGGATGACTAGGGAGTCTGAAGCGTGTGAATTCTGTGAAATCTATGAGTTCTGTGAATTTTTGTTGATTCTATGAATTCTGTGAATTCTGTGAATTCTGTGAACTCTATATACTCTGTGAATTATATGAATTCTGTGAATTCTGTGAATTCTGTGATTCCGTGAATTCTGTGATTTCTATGATTTCTGTGAATTCTGTGAAATCTACACGTGCTGGATTAGTAATATATTCAATACTGCATGTACAATGCAGTTCAGCGCCAGCTAATAATCATTCTTAAGAAGAGAATAATACGCACCTTTCCAATACCTTATTTAACTACTAGGCTCGTAATAGGAAATAATGGGATGGCAAAGTTAGGGCCGATTTCCGCCTTCTCTCTTCAACACTCTTTCTCTGTCCCTTTGGCCTGCTCAAGAATTATTCCTGCTCTAATACAGCCCACCCCTGAGAGGCTCAGCGCCTCCTCTTTGCTCGTCTTTCTTCCCCGCTGCTCCAAGTCTGCTCCCCATCCCCTCCGGCTCGCCCCTCATCCCAACCTCTGCCTCGCCGCTCCCCTTCCCGATCGCATTTAGCCGGTCGGCGGAACGAAGCGAAGGCGCCGCCGCGCCGAGCGCTCGGACTCGCAGAAGTTTCCCAGCTCTCGGCAACCTATAGTGTAAAAGTAGAGTGTGCGGAGAGAGAGAGAATAGTTTTAGCCCCGAGACCCATTAACATCCTAGTGCAGACTGAATTAGAGCGAGCCAGAGAGAGAGAGGAAAGAGACTGCAAGACGGCGCAGAGATGTCGTCTTTCTTATCCGGCCTCAAGTCTGTGATGGCTGGCGGGGATCGCAAGAACGCGTCGAGCCCCAGCAGTGGCGGTGGTGGAGTCAGCGGCTCGGGAAAATCTCTAGCGACAAAGCAACAGTCGCAGCAGCAGCAGCAGCAGCAGCAGCAGCATTCCGCAGATTTCCAACAGTCAAAGCGACTTGCCGACGAGAAGTCCGGTCAGATGAGGCGCGAGCTGTACTCGCTGCCGCTGCTGAAGGACGCTGCCACGCCTGAGCAGCGTGAGTCACTGATGATGCAGAAGCTGCGCCAGTGCTGCGTGGTGTTCGACTTTGTCAGGGAGCCACTGTCGGACCTTCGAGCCAAGGAGGTGAAGCGGCAGGCTCTGCAGGAGCTGCTTGATCACGTGATCACCAGCCGGGGCGCCATCACGGAGCCGGTGTACGCCGAGGCCGTGTTCATGTTCTCCGCCAATGTGTTCCGCACGCTGCCGCCGCCGTCGAATCCCATCGGTGCGGAGTTCGACCCCGAGGAGGACGAGCCGGCCCTGGACGCGGCCTGGCCGCACCTGCACCTGGTGTACGAGTTCTTCCTGCGCTTTCTCGAGTCGCCGGACTTTCAGCCCTGCCTGGCCAAGCGCTGCATTGAGCATCAGTTTGTGCTGCAGCTGCTGGACACCTTCGACAGCGAGGATCCCAGGGAACGCGACTTTCTCAAGACCATCCTGCACCGCATCTACGGCAAATTCCTCGGCCTGAGGGCCGTCATTCGACGAAATGTTAATAACATATTTTATAGGTGAGGTGATGGGGGCAGAGTACTGCAACTGAGCCGCATTCATTCAGGGCTTGTGTACGAAAATTGGACAGGTGGTTGTCGTGGGATTCAAAAAACCCAGAAATGTGCAGAATTGCCGTAGGCGCTGGTTGTAGGACAATGTCCCCGGCGTTCAATTTCTGGTGCTTTGTGTCTTGTGTCGTAGACTAAATGACAGCACATAGGTTGTACATCCTTGATCCTGACCTCATCAGCAGGCATTGTACACACTCTGTGACTTGAGGACTGGCCCTCGTTGACATGAGCGTGAATCATACGACAAGCCCCGGGTTATTTTAGAAAATTTGAGTTTTTCAGTCCTGCCACATGCTGCCCGCGAAACCTCTCTTCTTTGTGTCTCTTCTCTATAATCTCTTCACTCTTTTTCTCTCCTATTCCTGCTCCTTCCCTCTCTTCTCCTCTCCTCTCCTCTCCTCTCCTCTCCTATCCTCTCCTATCCTCTCCTGTCCTCTCCTCTCCTCTCCTCTTCTCTCCTCTCCTCTCCTCTCCTCTCCTCTCCTCTCCTCTCCTCTCCTCTCCTCTCCTCTCCTCTCCTCTCCTCTCCTCTCCTCTCCTCTCTCCTCTTCTCTCCTCTCCTCTCCTCTCCTCTCCTCTCCTCTCCTCTCCTCTCCTCTCCTCTCCTCTCCTCTCCTCTTCTCTCTTCTCCTCTCCTCTCCTCTCCTCTCCTCTCCTCTCCTCTCCTCTCCTCTTCTCTCCTCTCCTCTCCTCTCCTCTCCTCTCTCCTCTCCTATTTCATCTAATCTCTTCTCTCGTCTCCTCACTTTTCGCCTTGCATCGCCTCTCCTTTCTTCTATCGCTTATCTCTCTTCACTAATCTCTAATTTCTCATTTCTCATCTCTCATCTCTCATCTGTCTTCTCTCATCTCTCTTCCATTTTCTCTTTTCTCTCTCCTCTCTCCCCGCCCCTGGCCCGCAGTAATGCGCTGGGTTCTCTATCTGGCCCTTGAGGTAAAAAAGTTTGCCGAACCCTGGTGTAGCCAGAGAGTCTACCGTTCACCTTTCAGTCTAGAACAGCTTCAATGCAGTCATGAAGTCCATCTCAATAGACAAGTAATATAAATAATGCTGCATTTGTTTTTCTGTGCTAAAGGGCATGGCGCCCCGTCTCCACTGCGCTCCGATCGAATTTCCATGGAATCGAATTGCGAGAGACAGAGAGAGAGAGAGGGAGCGAGAAGTAAGCAAAGCAAGCACAAGGATGGATGAGGCATTGATCCCATTATGGGGGTTGGGCATCAGCTCGGCCTGTTCCTTATTC
This sequence comes from Macrostomum lignano, assembly GCA_002269645.1. NCBI lineage: Eukaryota > Metazoa > Platyhelminthes > Macrostomidae > Macrostomum > Macrostomum lignano. Next base: position 10,663 of record NIVC01002604.1, on the reverse strand, counting down.
TGCGAGCGAATTACTTTTGTCTCGCACCCCGGCAGTGCCTCACCATAGTGTGCCCTCATGCTGCAGTCCTCATTACAAAATCGCACACGCTGGCTGGGGGAGACAGGATAGCGTGCTCCTCGCTAGTCTAGTCTTCTCCGGGCGTGCCTAACCCAGCCCCCTAATCACAGGGGTAACAGGTGACTAGCCCCCCTTCCGTTTGTCTCCGTCTCCCCCAGCCGTTCTTTGCTCTGCTTGCGCCTCTGTCTGCCTGTCTTTGTGCTCTCTCTCTCTCTCTCTCTCTCTCTCTCTCTCTCTCTCTCTCTCTCTCTCTCTCTCTCTCTCTATCTATCTCTCTCTCTTTGTCCTCACCGCATCTCCTGCAAGCCTTCCTTTATCTGCAAGCACTATAAATGTAGGTGATGACTAGGGATCTATTGTGTTCTTTTTCTACTGTGATTTCACTCGCGCTAGCGCTCTTCACAATTGTCCTTTGTTTCGTGTTTTTTTTTCAATTCATTCTGAATTGTGACTGTCGACAATGTATAATAAGTACCATAGCTTGCCACTGTATATGGCCACTTAAGTTTGTCACTCCAGGTTCAACTCTCGATTTCGATCCAGCCTGTCACTCTCGCTGTCACTCTCGCTGTCACTCGCTGTCACTCTCGCTGTCACTCTCGGTGTCACTCTCGCTGTCACTCTCTGTGGCACTCTCTGTGTCACAACTGATGTCACTCTCGATGCGACTTTACGCTCTCTACAAGCGCAGTTGTCACTCTAAACGACAATCCAGTTTTTCATTCTCAATTCCCACACCAGTCTGTCACTCTGGACGTCATTACAGCCGGTTCGGTCACTCCAGCCCCCCATCACCCTCTGCAGATTCATCTACGAGACCGAGCGACACAATGGCATCGCCGAATTGCTAGAGATTCTGGGCAGCATCATCAACGGCTTCGCCTTGCCGCTCAAAGAGGAGCACAAAGTGTTCCTGCTCAGAGTCCTGCTGCCGCTGCACAAGGCTAAAACGCTGAGCACTTATCATCCACAACTGGCCTACTGCGTTGTCCAGTTTCTAGAGAAGGACCACTCGCTGGCCCAGCCGGTGCTGCTAGGCCTGCTGCGCTTCTGGCCGAAGGTCCACTCGCCCAAGGAGGTGATGTTCCTGACCGAGCTCGAAGAGATTCTCGACGTTGTTGACCCGGTCGAATTCCGCAAGGTGGCCGGGCCGCTGCTCCGCCAGCTGGCTAGGTGCGTGAGCTCGCCGCACTTCCAAGTGGCTGAACGGGCGCTGTACTACTGGAACAATGAGTACGTCTTGTCCCTGATGTCCGACAATGCCTCCCTGGCCATGCCGATCGTGTTCCCGGCACTGTACAGAACCAAGCAGCACTGGAACAAGACTATTCACACTCTGGTTTACAATGCGCTCAAGCTGCTCATGGAGATGGATCAGAAGCTGTTCGACGAGTGCACGATCCGCTATCAGGAGGAGAGGCAGCGAGAGCGCGAGGCGCTGGTCAAACGGGAGCAGCTGTGGCAGCAGCTGGCTGCTCAGGCCATGGACAATCCGCTCTATCCGGTCTTCTGCCGTCAGACGGTGCCCAAGGAGCAGCGGCCGAGCAATCGTCGAGTTGACCAGCCGGCTGCCGCCGGTTTCGCAGCCACTGAAACGGTGGACAACCCGACGGGGGCAGAGGATGAGGAGGAGGACGTGCAGAGCGGCCTGACAGCGCTGGAGCGCGAGGCCCTCGCCGAGGCCAACGCGAGCGGATCCACCGGATCTGCTGGCAGCGTCCGCCGGGACAAACCGCTGCTACGACGCAAGTCCGAGCTGAACAAATCGAAAGCGTCCAAGTGACAGAAGTGCGTCGCAATTCACGCTTGCTAATAATGTTTTGATTTTGTATTTTAATTCTTTGAAAACTGGCCATTCGCAGAGTGGCTTCACTTCACTGGGCCTGTGGTTCCCCCTCTGTCTTTTGTGCGATGTTAACAAATTTCTGCGGACCAAATGCAGTACATGAGGGTCATGAAGTACAGTAGAAGTGGTTGTTGGTAGCTGAGGACTCTGGAGTACTGTAGATGTGGTAGCTGAGGACTGTGGAGTACTGTAGATGTGGTAGCTGAGGACTGTGGAGTACTGTAGATGTGGTAGCTGAGGACTGTGGAGTACTGTAGATGTGGTAGCTGAGGACTGTGGAGTACTGTAGATGTGGTAGCTGAGGACTCTGGAGTACTGTAGATATGGTAGCTGAGGACTGTGGAGTACTGTAGATGTGGTAGCTGAGGACTGTGGAGTACTGTAGATGTGGTAGCTGAGGACTGTGGAGTACTGTAGATGTGGTAGCTGAGGACTCTGGAGTACTGTAGATATGGTAGCTGAGGACTGTGGAGTACTGTAGATGTGGTAGCTGAGGACTGTGGAGTACTGTAGATGTGGTAGCTGAGGACTGTGGAGTACTGTAGATGTGGTAGCTGAGGACTGTGGAGTACTGTAGATGTGGTAGCTGGGGACTGGGGAGTACTGTAGATGTGGTAGCTGAGGACTGTGGAGTACTGTAGATGTGGTAGCTGAGGACTGTGGAGTACTGTAGATGTGGTAGCTGGGGACTGTGGAGTACTGTAGATGTGGTAGCTGGGGACTGTGGAGTACTGTAGATGTGGTAGCTGGGGACTGTGGAGTACTGTAGATGTGGTAGCTGGGGACTGTGGAGTACTGTAGATGTGGTAGCTGGGGACTGTGGAGTACTGTAGATGTGGTAGCTGGGGACTGTGGAGTACTGTAGATGTGGTAGCTGGGGACTGTGGAGTACTGTAGATGTGGTAGCTGGGGACTGTGGAGTACTGTAGATGTGGTAGCTGGGGACTGTGGAGTACTGTAGATGTGGTAGCTGAGGACTGTGGAGTACTGTAGACAGGGCCCAGAAGTACATCTTTTTCATAGGAAATAAATATGAATATAAAAGTACCTTTTTCAAGTACATTCATACTGGCAGTGCACCAACCGCGCACTATTTTAGAGCCGCTGCATCATGTGACTGCAAGCTCGCTTCTCTTGCACTTATGTAGGGCAAATTTATTTGCTGCTTATAATTGTAGTCTTAATTTTTTGGCATCCTTGACTTGTTTCACCCCTGAACGTAGAAAATCCAAAAAAATTCTCCCACTTGCCGTTTGATTACTGTTGTCGCTGCTGTGGTCAGTAGGAAAGTATGCGAGAAACTATTCACACGCAAATATGGTAACTTTAATATTGAAATGTCTGCATAGCTGTCCGGTGCATGTCATCTTGTCCGCATACCTGCATGTTTCATTTCTTGGGGACGGAGTTCCAAACTTACATCCACCCCCTGTGCCACTGGCCGAGACACCTCCAAGCCAAGCCACTATCTCTCTGCTCTCTCTACCCTCTCTACCATCTCTATCCTCTTTACCCTCTCTACCATCTTTACCCTCTCTACCATCGTTACCCTCTCTACCTTCTCTACCCTCTTTACCCTCTTTACCCTCTCTACACTCTCTACCCTCTCTACACTCTCTACCCTCTCTACCCTCTCTACCCTCTCTACCTTCTCTACCCTCTCTACCTTCTCTACCCTCTCTACCCTCTCTACCCTCTTTACCCTCTCTACCCTCTTTACCCTCTCTACCCTCTCTACCCTCTTTAGCCTCTCTACCCTCTCTACCCTCTTTAGCCTCTCTACCCTCTCTACCCTCTCTACCCTCTCTACCCTCTCTACCCTCTCTGCCCTCTCTACCCTCTACTCTCTCTACCCTCTCTACCCTCTTTACCCTCTCTACCTTCTAACCTCTGCTACCCTCTAACCTCACTATTCATGCTTTCTCCAATCTTTCTCAGTCCCATATTTACCCTTCATTAACCCTTTACCCTCTTCCTACCCTCTAGTCCTCGCTCTACACTGTCCCATCCCATCCCGCGGGCCGCTCCCGAAGCCCCTGCAATCAAACATTTTGCTTCATCATTACTGATTACTGTGGGCCTACGGGTCTTCCTGGAGGAACTCTTCATAACTGCATTAACAGTCCTTATGCTGTACATAGCAGAAATAACAGCATATTTTTTTAATTCATTCAATGCTCACATTTTAAACAAGCGTAAATTGATCATCACTGCGTGTTCGAGCTGAACCAGTATTCGCTTTGAAAATCTCTTTCTAACAGACATTATACCGACTAATTATTGATCTTGTCTACTGTACGCTGTTTTATAGACAGTCTGTTTGCCCTGTTTAAAGCATTGTCTGTCGCTGTTAATGTTGTTGTGGCTGTTTTTGCTTGTTTTTTGTAGTTTTTTGTTGTTAACATAGACAGCATCCCTTCCTAATATAGTTGAACTCATATTTCGGAGCAGGTTTCCAACACTGTTTTCATTCAATCTTCTAATAGATCACGGCTCTTGTTACATAGAGACTAATATATCATATTTTCAAGTACACGGAGCATCAATTGCAATGCATAATTGATTGTTAGTTTGTACGCATAATTTTGACCAGAACTGAATTAGAAAAGTTGAAATATAAACAAAATACCATGTTTTCTCTCGTTTATTTTAATAATGCAAACATCTACTCATGTAGTAATAAGTAGTGAAAAAGGAATGTTGCTGGGAATGGGATGAAGACTATGTCTTGACATCTGACACCTGTTTGATAACTATGGGAGAAAATTTGTTAGGGAAAACTGCAACTACTCACTTTGAGAAAGGCTTGGTGGCTTGACGAGTATTGCCTGGCGACTCAGTCCCAGTAGTTTGCTGTGACCGAGCAAACAGGCAGGCAGGCGGGCGAGCAGGCAGTGCCTATTATAACGGTCACATCAACTACATCAGTGGGGTGCTTGTTGTCTGACGCTGGCTGGATTCTTTCGAGTCCCAATACTCCGATTGTATCAAGTCTAGCAGAGTTTACTGATCCCCCGCAGCAGTAGCCGAGGGGAATACAAGAAGACACTGGGGAGCAAAACTACGGGGCTTTTGAAGGCGGATTTTGGCGTGTGGGCTGCTTGTTGCCCCTATTGGTCTTAGTGGGGTTGAGCCCGCCGTTTCACCTGCTCTATGCAACTTGGCACTGCTGAGACTAGGGGAGAGGGGCAGAGTCGGGTGGGGTGTGCAAGGGTGCTGAGCAGCGACTGCTGGCCTGGGCGGTGCTGCAGCAACACTAGCACAAATGGAAGCGAAGTCAAATCGAGGGATAGAGGCCGGGAGACAGTCCAAAATGCGAGTTACAGGCACCATGCGCAGACACTGGGGTTGGAGGGGGGGTAACCAATTTTGCAACGACTCGTGTTTAAAAAAACCCCGAGGGAAGAAGTCGGAATGAGTGGCCGATCTTTCCCTACTTGAGAGCGCGTGGCCTCCTAATCTGTCAAATAGAGAGGGGATTCTATTTTTTACCGCAGAGTGTATGCCTATCGTAAGCTCAGGCTAAGTGTTAGCGAGCCGTGTTGCTGCGCACTGTAGTATCGATAGTGACTCATTTAGCTCAGCCTTGTGTGTAAGCAGTCCGGGATATCAATGATACGAGTAGTAAAGCTTGCGTGTATCTGGGAGTCTGCTTAGAGTGTATCTGGGAGTCTGCTATAGAGTGGAGTGTATCTGGGAGTCTGCTATAGAGTGGAGTGTATCTGGGAGTCTGCTATAGAGCGGAGTGTCTCTGGGAGTCTGCTATAGAGTGGAGTGTCTCTGGGAGTCTGCTATAGAGCGGAGTGTCTCTGGGAGTCTGCTATAGAGTGGAGTGTCTCTGGGAGTCTGCTATAGAGCGGAGTGTATCTGGGAGTCTGCTATAGAATGGAGTGTCTCTGTGAGTCTGCTATAGAGCGGAGTGTCTCTGGGAGTCTGCTATAGAGCGGAGTGTATCTGGGAGTCTGCTATAGAGCGGAGTGTCTCTGGGAGTCTGCTATAGAGTGGAGTGTCTCTGGGAGTCTGCTATAGAGCGGAGTGTCTCTGGGAGTCTGCTATAGAGTGGAGTGTCTCTGGGAGTCTGCTATAGAGCGGAGTGTATCTGGGAGTCTGCTATAGAATGGAGTGTCTCTGTGAGTCTGCTATAGAGCGGAGTGTCTCTGGGAGTCTGCTATAGAGCGGAGTGTATCTGGGAGTCTGCTATAGAGCGGAGTGTATCTGGGAGTCTGCTATAGAGTGGAGTGTATCTTGGAGTCTGCTATAGAGTGGAGTGTATCTTGGAGTCTGCTATAGAGTGGAGTGTATCTTGGAGTCTGCTATAGAGTGGAGTGTATCTTGGAGTCTGCTATAGAGTGGAGTGTATCTTGGAGTCTGCTATAGAGTGGAGTGTATCTTGGAGTCTGCTATAGAGTGGAGTGTATCTTGGAGTCTGCTATAGAGTGGAGTGTATCTTGGAGTCTGCTATAGAGTGGAGTGTATCTTGGAGTCTGCTATAGAGTGGAGTGTATCTTGGAGTCTGCTATAGAGTGGAGTGTATCTTGGAGTCTGCTATAGAGTGGAGTGTCTCTGGGAGTCTGCTATAGAATAGAGTGTATCTTGGAGTCTGCTATAGAGCGGAGTGTATCTGGGAGTCTGCTATAGAATAGAGTGTATCTTGGAGTCTGCTATAGAGTGGAGTGTATCTTGGAGTCTGCTATAGAGTGGAGTGTATCTTGGAGTCTGCTATAGAGTGGAGTGTATCTTGGAGTCTGCTATAGAGTGGAGTGTCTCTGGGAGTCTGCTATAGAATAGAGTGTATCTTGGAGTCTGCTATAGAGCGGAGTGTATCTGGGAGTCTGCTATAGAATAGAGTGTATCTTGGAGTCTGCTATAGAGTGGAGTGTCTCTGGGAGTCTGCTATAGAGTGGAGTGTATCTTGGAGTCTGCTATAGAGTGGAGTGTATCTTGGAGTCTGCTATAGAGTGGAGTGTCTCTGGGAGTCTGCTATAGAGTGGAGTGTATCTTGGAGTCTGCTATAGAGTGGAGTGTCTCTGGGAGTCTGCTATAGAGTGGAGTGTATCTTGGAGTCTGCTATAGAGTGGAGTGTATCTTGGAGTCTGCTATAGAGTGGAGTGTATCTTGGAGTCTGCTATAGAGTGGAGTGTATCTTGGAGTCTGCTATAGAGTGGAGTGTATCTTGGAGTCTGCTATAGAGTGGAGTGTCTCTGGGAGTCTGCTATAGAATAGAGTGTATCTTGGAGTCTGCTATAGAGCGGAGTGTATCTGGGAGTCTGCTATAGAATAGAGTGTATCTTGGAGTCTGCTATAGAGTGGAGTGTATCTTGGAGTCTGCTATAGAGTGGAGTGTATCTTGGAGTCTGCTATAGAGTGGAGTGTCTCTGGGAGTCTGCTATAGAGTGGAGTGTCTCTGGGAGTCTGCTATAGAGTGGAGTGTCTCTGAGAGTCTGCTATAGAGCGGAGTGTCTCTGAGAGTCTGCTATAGAGCGGAGTGTCTCTGAGAGTCTGCTATAGAGCGGAGTGTCTCTGGGAGTCTGCTATGGAGCGGAGTGTATCTGGGTGCTATAGAGTGATCCACTCTATAGTCTGCTATAGAGTGGAGTGTCTCTGGGAGTCTGCTATAGAGTGGAGTGTCTTTGAGAGTCTGCTATACAGTGGAGTGTATCTGAGAGTCTGCTATAGAGTGGAGTGTCTCTGGGAGTCTGCTATAGAGCGGAGTGTCTCTGAATCGGTGTTAAGGTTCGAGTACTCGCAAGAACTAACCTTATCAGAAATTTTAAGATCTGATGGACCGAAGCCTTTGCTCGCTAGACGACAACAAAAAATTCTAGGCAAAGGAGATCAGTAAGGAACACATATTTGTCGTATCGCGAGTGCATTTTAGTATGCTCTAGAGGGGTTGTACGTAGACAGTGGTTGGAGCGTCTGACTCACGACTGAAAGGTCGGGGGTTCGAATCTCGACTCACTCGGAAAAGTCTGTGTCCTTGAGCAAGAAACTTAACTCTGCATTGCTTCAGTTCACCCAGCTGTAAAATGGGTGCCAGCATTAGCTGGGGTAATTGAGGCTGTGTGCAGTGGCGACCCCCCAGTCCTTGTACTAAACAGCCGTACGCAGCCTTCAGATGCGCCACGCAATAGCTGCGGCTGAGCTGTCGGTTGCACATCTGCCCATTGTGGCAGGTTTAATCTGTTATTATTATTATTATTGTTAATATGCTCTTGAGAAATTGGAATTTTTGCTACCAAATTTGTCTATGGCCAAACCCCATTCACTAGGTCTTATAACAACTAGCGACTGCTTATGCTTTAATTACCCCTCCCAGGTCAAGTCAGCCATTTTGTCAGTTGTTTCTCTTCCTCTCGCTCTTCTCTTCGTCTCTATTAATGCCGGTTTACTAAAAAAGTTTTGAGTCAGTCGATCAAAGTCAAGCCCCCCATGCAGTGCCCTGAACACCCAGCGTGCTTCACAATGCAGCTAGTATACACAATTGCAGGTGCCTCTAGCTTTTTCTCTCTTTCTGTTGCTCCGACAGCCAGCCAAGCTCACTTCAATTGGAAAATATTCCCATTGGGCCAGTTCTCTTGCGGAGCTCTCCCGGGGCACATTGAGTTAATGCTGAGTGTTTAATGAAACAATGCCTTTGAAGTCTTCTGGATTGGACTAGCAATCCATTCTACTCCGCATTCTTTTTAGGAGTAGGAATTAAATTGAAATAGAAATAATACATTTTTATAACAGCTGTTTATCTACACATAACACATAAAAGCTACAAAAATGAAGCAGAACAAAACTGGGAATGATAAATGATTAAAAATATTGTGGTGCAAAGTTTTTTATCTGCATACCTGTGTTTAAAGGTCTTATGAGGAAGCCGAGAGGCAGATTCTCAAGGACTCTGAAGGAAGCAGAGAGGCAGAATCTCAAGGACTGAGGAAGCCGAGAGGCAGATTCTCTAGGACTCTGAAGGAAGCAGAGAGGCAGAATCTCAAGGACTGAGGAAGCCGAGAGGCAGATTCTCTAGGACTGAGGAAGCCGAGAGGCAGATTCTCAAGGACTGTGAAGGGAGTGGAGAGGCAGATTCTCAAGGACTGAGGAAGCGGAGAGGCAGATTCTCAAGGACTGAGGGAGCGGAGAGGCAGATTCTCAAGTACTGAGGGAGCGGAGAGGCAGATTCTCAAGGACTGAGGGAGCAGAGAGGCAGATTCTCAAGGACTGAGGAAGCGGAGGAGGCAGATTCTTAAGGACTGAGAGGAGCGGAGAGGCAGATTCTCAAGTACTGAGGGAGCGGAGAGGCAGATTCTCAAGTACTGAGGAAGCGGAGAGGCAGATTCTCAAGGACTAAGGGAGCAGAGAGAGACAGATTCTCAAGGACTGAGGAAGCCGAGAGGCAGATTCTCAAGGACTGAGGAAGCCGAGAGGCAGATTCTCAAGGACTGAGGAAGCGGAGAGGCAGATTCTCAAGGACTGAGGAAGCAGAGAGGCAGATTCTCAAGGACTGAGGAAGCGGAGAGGCAGATTCTCAAGGACTGAGGAAGCGGAGAGGCAGATTCTCAAGGACTGAGGAAGCCGAGAGGCAGATTCTCAAGGACTGAGGAAGCGGAGAGACAGATTCTCAAGGACTGAGGAAGCGGAGAGGCAGATTCTTAAGGACTGAGGAAGCCGAGAGGCAGATTCTCAAGCACTGAGGCAGCAGAGAGGCAGATTCTCAAGGACTGAGGGAGCAGAGAGACAGATTCTCAAGGACTGAGGAAGCCGAGAGGCAGATTCTCAAGGACTCTGAAGGGAGTGGAGAGGCAGATTCTCAAGGACTAAGGGAGCGGAGAGGCAGAATCTCAAGGACTGAGGGAGCGGAGAGGCAGATTCTCTAGGACTGAGGGAGCAGAGAGGCAGATTCTCAGGACTGAGGAAGCCGAGAGACAGATTCTCAAGGACTGAGGAAGCCGAGAGGCAGATTCTCAAGGACTGAGGAAGCGGAGAGGCAGATTATCAAGGACTGAGGAAGCCGAGAGGCAGATTCTCAAGGACTGAGGAAGCCGAGAGGCAGATTCTCTAGGACTGAGGAAGCCGAGAGGCAGATTCTCAAGGACTGAGGAAGCCGAGAGGCAGATTCTCAAGGACTGAAAGAGGCAGATTCTCAAGGACTGAGGGAGCGGAGAGGCAGATTCTCAAGGACTGAGGCGGAGAGGCAGATTCTCAAGGACTGAGGGAGCGGAGAGGCAGACTCAAGAGACAAACTTTTAGTGAGGCTCATGCAGGCTTCAGCGGTGCCGAGGTCTGCAGAGTATCGCACAGCAGATTCGCCACTTGCTTTCAACTCCAATCGCAGGCAAAAAGCTCTCGATGCACCTTTGTCGCCGAAGCTGCTGAAGTTGGCGTTGCTCCCCTGCGGTGCACCAGCCCTGGCCTGTGATGACTTTGCCGCCTTCGGGTTCGCCTGTGCGGCACTGGGCGCAGCAGTCCGCAGGCGGCTCTTTGGGCGGCTCCAGGAGCTCCGGCCGAGTCAGCTGCGGCACCGTCACGGAGCGCTCGCGGCTTACGCAGGCGCTGACAAAAATTCGTGACCTGGGCCGGCGTTGAGAGACAGTTGAGAGGATTTCAAGTACGAGTTTGTTGGCACTTTAATATTTTTAGATTCCAAAAAGACAAGCACTCCTCGGAACCAGACAAGCACTCCTCGGACATCAGTAGTATCAGCACTCTCGGACACCAGACAAGCACTTCTCGGACATCAGAGTATCAGCACTCCTCGGACACCAGACA